>DWLR01005117.1:0-11298 GCA_018246295.1 Papilio alexanor hazarajatica
CCCGCTCGCGCGCGTCGGCCTCGGCCTCGCGCACGCGCGCGCCCAGCCGCCGCGCCAGCTCCTTGCCCTTGTAGTACTTGTGGTCGTCGCGCTCGTCCTCGTAGTCTTCGAGGAACTCCTTCAGCCGCTTGGCCTCGCGCTCGCGCTCCTCCTCGCGCCCGCGCGACCGCGACCGCTCCTTCTCGTACTCTTTCATCTTACGCCGCTCGCGCGTCTCCCAGTTGCGGAGCCTGCCGCCCGAACAAAATAGCAAGTATTGACTATATGGCCGGAAAACGTAAGTAACGATGTTTTAACGACTTTAGTATGGCGAGGAACATTTTGTAAACTAATCGATAACATTAATCAAATACAGTTTATTTTTTATTTTCTTTTTTTCATTCTTCTCTTTATAAAAAAAAATTGTGAGCCGTCACGGGACGCCTAGCAGATGTTAAACATCGAAATTATTATTTTACAAGTAATATGCGTAAAAGAACAGATTACGACAAGAACTAAATAATGAAACAATAAATTACGATTTTATTTCAGAAAATGACTGTTTATTCATTTAACATTTATTTTCATTAAATACAAAACATAAAATCCAAAAAAAAAAATTGAAATTACGACAACTCCATTCTTTTAATCAGTAACAATGTTTCTTACGAGAAAAATAAATATCTTTAACCTTAACCTTATATATAATAAAGGTAACGTCTAAGTCAACAACTACGACTTCAAATTTAGTTTGACATTATTTTTAGTATGAAATTTAGCCTCATTCTAAGAACCATGCGTTTAGAGCTTGTGTCGAAAGTCTTTTCCTTTCTTGAGTTAAATACGTAGATAGTACGGCAGATCTCCCATGATTTAATATAAGTAGGACAGGACATTTTGTCCTCAATTAGTACACCATGATATGATACTTTGGTCTGGTTTTACAACAGAGCAGTCAAAAGGAAGCTAGGAAATTTTCTAATTGCGTTGTTCGGTTTTGAGGTGGTAGCAGTATCAGCAGTGACTGTAAGTCAAAATTGTTGGATGGATTAAAGGTTTTTGGGGTTGTTTTTGTTTTGACGTAGTTGCCGACTTATTTAAGATTTTTTTTTTTAATTTATGTAGTCGGTTTTTACATCAATTTCTATATCTCAAGAGAATAGCATATACGAAGTCGGAGTATATTAATATTACTAAATGCTCGATACACCTTCGTTTGGTTTTATGATACTCATATGAGTATCATAAAACCAAACGAAGTATTGGTATTTGGGTGATGGTATTTGGGAATATCAAAACTTGTTCCTTTGGATACGCCCCACCTCTATGGTTAGCTCTATTGTTACTTCCATGAAAATCAAATATATATAGACGAAACATGACATTAAATAGAGCGGACACAAATTAAACAGAGATGTTAAATTTGTACTCACCTCTCCTGATAGGCGGCCTCTTTCTCCCGCGCCTTCTTTTCGAGCCGCTTCTTCTCCCGTAATTCCTCTTCGATCTCCTTCTCTCTCCTCGCGTCTGCTTCACTTCTGCTGCGGCCGCGAGACCTCTCTCTGTCTCTGTCTCTCTCCCGCTCGCGCTCGCGGTCACGGGATCGCTCCCTTTCCCTCTCCCTTTCACGTTCTCTTTCTCGCTCTCTGGAGATTAAAATTCTATATTACTAAAATGATTAAGCACATGTCAATTTAAGTATAAATTTCTTTATTTAAATTTGTGTTTTATTATTATTGATTCAGTATTGTTATTTAGTCATTTAAATTACGTTATCTTTCACCAACATATAAAATGTTCGTGAGCGAGTTATTAAATAAGTTATTGTGAAATGTTGGAATAAGAAAGGCCAAGAAAATTAAAACATCAGTGTTGCGTCAATACAATAAATAAAATTATTAAAATTACGTAGACAACGCGTACAAAAACGACAAGTAGGAAGATGCCGAATTTAATCTCGATCTTTCACGGACCTCATACGGACCATACAACGTTTGCATAAGAGAGACAGAGAAAGAGATAGACAGGTGGAGACTGAGTTATTACCCGTAGAGAGCGCGGGCGTCGCGCTCGATCTCATGGCGCGTTCGTATGTATGGATGCAAGCAGAGCCGCGCGCATTGTACTAGTATGGTCGGAGACACGCACATCCTGACTACGCCATCTGCCCCTATCTACCTCACAGTCTGCCTTCACTATCGACTATCTTTGTATTTAATAACTACAATCACTAATATTTCATGAAGGGTCGCATCAGTGGCGACAGAAGTATCGTGGCGACTAACTAACTATGTGTGGTGAGCGCGTTGCAGTTTGTGCACGAGTGCGGCGGCGACGGATGTGTTATAGAAATGCGTACGCGCTTTATCGCCGTCGCGAGACATTGCTATAAACAAACGTAATTGCAGTGTTTTGCACGGTGGAGTCGACAACCTTGTAACTATTACTGTCACCGACGGATTATGAGCTTCGTCATTTTATAATCGGACCAGTTATATTATAAGCAGTGAGCAAGTTGTGAACTAAACAAATCGACATTTCGAAAATTCGACGTGTAATTTGTCGACAGTTTATAAACCTGTCGCCGCTTCAGAACTTTACTAAGTCGTCGAATTGTGAACTAACATTTTGTTCTTTACGTTAAAGTTTACGTCAGAATAAAAGTTAAATATGATAGTTAGTTGCGTCTATTTAAAAACTGACGAAATCCGTAATCTGACGGTAACACATAGTTAAGTTAGTTGATAGTTATCAAGATTCTCATTTCAGGGAACTAAAATTTGCATTGTGGTAGACCATGTGAATTATATGAATTTAAATTTTACAACATATAAAAATATTTCCCTGGTTTAACAAAAATATTCCTCGCACCGTCGAAGCTGCCTTATATTCCTAGGAATGTAATAAAATTTGTCGATAACGTTCGTATAAGTTTTATTACTGGCCATTCAACTCCGGCCCGCGCGCGGCGGGCGTCCGTCCAACTGTCGGGCGAGCTCCGCGACTGTGCAACGTATTCAAAATTCATTACTTTCATATTTATTGAATTGACGTTTTAAAAATGACGAGCTGTGGGCTAAGCTTCGCTCGGCATTGTCTTTTGTATGTACGATCGTATCTCTTCTGAATACATATTTAGTGTTCCATGTTATAGTGGCATCTAACAAAAACATGAGCTATCAATTAACATCCTTGATATGCAAAAACCGACAATGCATAGTAAATATACGTATATCAAAAGATGGCGTACAATTTTTTTATTCGTGGAAATGTCGACCTTGATTTCTGAGATCGATTCAGATATCTAGACGCTACTGGTAAAGTGATAGACAGATACCGGTGTTCTCAGGGTTCCGTTCTCTCTGCAACTCTCTTCTTGCTGCTTATAAATGACCTGCTTATTCCCGGTACCTATGGGTATGCAGATGACAGCACAGTTGTCTCTACACCAGATATCTACCGTTTGGTCGGACCAGACGTGCCGCGCGTCCGAACGTAGCGGTTCGAGTCACCGTTCATCGTGCGTACGGCCAAGGATTGTAACGACTTGTCGCCGTCGGTGTTTCCCGTCTATTACGACGTGGGTGCCTCAAGAGAAGTCAATAAGCTGTTGCTAAACTAGCGTGTAATATTTTTCGACCACATCACCACTCAATAGGTGAGATCGTTGTCAAACGCTAGTTTGTTCATTGAAAAAGGTAGATAAATTTAAAAATAACAAAAAAAAAATCATCCAAATCATTAGAGCCGTTTCCAAGGTATTTTTTAATATATGATTGTTTAATTTTTTTCTTACTAAATGCAGGAAGTGCAGTTTTGATCATCAAGACTACATTAACTACCTCCTCCACCTATGATCGTCCACTGCACCCCCATTGATCGCATCCACCGTATTAAGAAAAGGACGCTGCTGCCCATCCTCCGGTGGTCTACATACATGTAGTATAGACAAACAGACATGCTCATGCACACAAATGTTAGTCTTGGATGGGAATCGAACCCACAACCTGCGGCGCGAAAGGCAAGTGTCTTGCCACTGCGACAACGGGTCAATCACATTAACCAAGTGTTTTTGAATTAGTGGTTATTTGCAGCGCTTATACATTGCGGTGAAAGTTGTTATTTTAAATAAATGGAAATTGTCAACGGCAATTTTCTTCAAATATTGAGCCAACGTGAGCGACTGGCCGCCATGCAATACATCGCTCACCTCTCCCTGTCGCGCTCCCGCTCTCTCTCCCGCTCCCGCTCGCGCGCCTCGCGCTCCCGCTCCCGCTCCCGCACCTCCCTGCAACACGGCGGGCCGTTAGTGTCTGCAGGCGGGCCACGCGGGCGCCGCTCGCCGCTCCGACTCACCTTTCCCGCTCGCGCTCGCGCTCCCGCTCCCGCTCCTCGCGCTCCCGCTCCTTGTCCCGCTCCTCGCGACGCTCCTTCGTCCTGGAACTGTGATCCTGTTACTGGATGTGCCTCCACTTGTGAGCATATAAAATGTTCCCATACAAGAATTTTTCCTTCATCCGTCTTCTTAAGACATTAGACTAATAAGCTTTTACGAGAGTCAACATCGACACTCTCGATCAGTGGCTCTGGACAAAATGTTTTTATAGGAGTCAAACGAGCATTGGTTCTCTTGATGTTAAATACTCACCGCCGCCATTGAACATCCACAACACCAGAGGAGCTGTAAGTGTTGCCAGCCTTTAAGGAAAGAGGAAGGAAGTAATATCAGTTTGGAAACACTACTGTACACAGGCTAATTCCAAAGAAACTTTATCTGAAGGAGGATTGTGTCCGTCACTGTACAAAGTGTAAATAGGTACACTTGTGTGATAAAGTATAAATGTGTTAGATACAGACCCCGACGGACTCCTCCGGCGGCGCTCCTTCTCTCTCTCCCTGTCGCGCTCCCTCTCCCTATCGCGGTCCCTCTCCCTCTCGCGATCGCGGTCCTTGTCCCTCTCACGGTCCCTGTCGCGGTCGTCCTTGTTGTCGCGCTTGCGCCTCACCACCGCATCCGCCTCCTCCTGCGCCAACACCACGCTTGCACACGAGCCGAGAGCGCGCCGCCTCGACACACTGGTGTCCGCGACAGCGCGACAGTGCGACACTTGTGCTACCGACATTGCCGACTCGCGACCGAAGCTTGTTACGTGGCAACGGGATTGCCGCGGAAATTGTTTATCTTTACATAATTAAATTGAAAGAATTCAAACGGTGTGTTATTTAATTATCAATACATCGGGCGAACTAGGCGCCATCTTTGCAAAGAGTGAAAAACATGGCATATTAATAAAGCGTTTTTTGTTTCTCAACTGAAAATTCCAAAAACTTATCAATAGTTATTAACGACCAGGAAATTGTTTAAAGGATGAATATGAATTGGATAGTTTAAAAAAGCAGAAGTCAAAATAACACAAGTGTAGATGTATGGAGATTGTGCGAGGGCGGCGGTATCTATATATGGACTGTAACTAGTATATAAAAGGAATATTTATACTGCAGTGTTGTTGTCCGCGCGCGACGTACTACTGTGCGTCACGTTGCGAGACGTTACGTCACAACACGATACGGCACGTCACGGTGGCTATCTTTCAATGACATGTAATCTAAATTTGGAAACAAATCAACATCGTCGTCAGCAGTTTAGCTGTATAGAGGCGAACATGCAGCTAGAACTGTTTGTATACATTTCACAACGATAATCCGAATGGCGAGCACTGAATGTTCGTCCCATGTTTTGTCTACGAGAGGAAAGTCTCGCACCGACGCTGGGAACATTCTAAACTAGACTACATTACATAAAAACGAAATATCTTTACAGTGCAACAAATAGTTTACGCGTGTATTCTATGCGTGTTCCCAGCGTCGGAGTAGCGACTCGGGCTGCAGACTGTGCGCAAGGCGGGCTCACTCGGACTGCGGCGGCGCGGCGAGCTCCCGGCGCGGCCTCGCCCGGCGCCTCCGCCCCGCCGGTGACGTCACACCCCCTCCCCACGACCCCACCCCAAGGGAACGAGCGTGACCGCACTGGCTCTTACACTCATCAATCAATTAGTTAGATATAATCTGTACTACTAATGAATGAGTTAACACATAAACGAGTACATACACTGATTTACAGACTAAAGTTTTGTACACCTTGACAAACAATCATCCATTACAACGAAATACATATTCCAAATATGGTTCAAAAATATTTCTAATTTGTGTATTAGACTCGGATTATCTTTGGACAATCACAAAAGGGATCTTTCAATGAATAATACCCGATGAGAACAAGTCACATCTCTAGTTCAGTGAGTGAGTGAGTGGATGCGGTCGCGCCGTTCGTTCGCCGCGGCTCGCCACTTACTGATGCGAGACGCGGCGCGCGGCCGCCCGCCGAGGACGGTCGCTGCCTCCGGGATAAACCGATGCTGTAGCCGTGTGTAGATATAACTAAAACCATTAACATTGGCGGATCCAGGGGGTCAACTCCCCTCAAAAATCATTAAGACAGAGCCAAATTTTAAAACCAGCTTGGTAACATTTCTTCAATCAATTTTTAGTCTGCATTAAACTACCTTGTTCTCTATAGAACTTTATAAAATGTGTTATTTTTATTTATTACCTTGCTAAAACCTACCTTCGGGGAGGTCAAGATCCCACCCCACAAATCACAACCCTGGATCCGCCACTGAATCTTAAGACAAACAACTAATTTTTTTTTGTGCTTGAACCTTGATTTACGTAGCACTACTGGGATTAAGGGGAAGCCAAGCACTTGTCCATGGCTTCACTCTCATGAAATAACCTATCGGCCTCCGAGGGAGGACCTTGTTTGGGAAGCTACTATCGAGACTAAACAATTATATCTACACACAGAAATAGACTACTTTGATTTCGTATATCATATGTTACGCTGCTTAACGCGTCCTCAGCGGCTTGAAGCCGCTTTCATAACATTATAAACATAAATAATGCTTTCAACTCAATCGAGACTCTAGAAGACATTGCGAAAGAAAAAATAAACAGAAGTGACTGAAATAAATTAGGTTGCTTTGTATGTCTTTTGATGTTGTCTCGAGTGACTTGAATATTTTAAACTGAGTGTAAATGAAAGAGCGGAAATTAATATTAGAAATATAAAAGGCACATGTGTATTAGAAATAAATAAAATAAATGATTTGACTTGCGACAGTGAAGGAAAACGAAAAATAAATAAACATATACGAAATATTTATGAAGAACGCAAGCGACCCGCAACGCAGCGCGGTGCACGACCGTTCCCAATAGAGGCAGCCTTTCCTCTCTCCTGTTTCATTATTAAACGATGACATTCATATGTGTAACCAAAAGAGAACAGGTCAGTTTCATTTTATTATACTCCGTCTTTTTTATCGGCCAATTCGTCAGTGTTAATCAAAGTTCGGACATCTCGGAAGGGTGAATTAAAAGAGAGTGTCAGAGCAAAATTCATTGGCAAAGTTTGGATGTCCCAGATGAGCTCTTCGGGTTGGTGTCAATTTAAGAGCACCCGTAGCCTATGAACGTCGATGTAGATGATGGAAGACCAAGGACAGTTACCAAAAAAGATATTGAGTTTCATGTATTTTACTTTTTACAGGAGCAACAACAAATGCATAATTTGACATTATTTAAGCAAAAGGGCCAAAGTCTTTTAGCTGATACAAAATAATTTTTCTTTTTGTACACAAACCTTAATTCTTTTCATTGTTGTTAATGCCTACCCTTTTCTTGTCATTTGTATGTGTGAAAGGGAAGAGGCTTATACTAGATCGTTAAAATAAATAGTATTATTGCGTTGAACGACCAGAAACACAAGGTCTATGCAATAATATCGATGTAGAGTATGCGAAGGGTCATGCACCGTTAGCTGGCCGGCCGCCGCGGCACTCACCCGTCTCCGACGGCCCCGCGGGCGGCACACCGCCGCGCCCCGCGCACCTCGCCCACTACCCCTACCCGCTACCCCCAGCCCCCCCGAGCCCCTAGCCCTTAGCCGCGACATACCTACGCCCTAAGTGACTCACCGGTCGCGACTACCGCGCTCAGCGCTCTCGCCTCTATCGCTCCTGCCCGTGAAAGAACAACACAATCGAATCGCTAATCATCTTGGAGCACACAATAATAATATAGTTTATATTCAATAAATGTTGACGTGGCACAGTGAGATATAGAGATAGCACGCGCTCGGAGGCGGCGCGCGGCGGCGACGCTCAGTTACCTTCATGCTCTCGCGGAACTTGCCGATCTCGCGGTGGATCACGTCGCGCTTCTCCTCCGAGATGTCTGCCTCCTCCAGCACGCGCGCCGTCTTCGATATCGCCTCCTCTGCAACACAATCGCGCTCTATTGTACGACATTGTCGCTCCGAATGGAAGTCCATAATCTCTGCCTACCCCTCTGTGTTACGAACGCGAGTGTCCGCGGCATGCCTAGCCCGTCCGGTTCCCGAGTACCTTGTTGCAGCAGCTCGTAGTTGTTGATCTCGTGCTGGTGGTCGCGCACGATGTCCGCGAGGTGGCGTTGCGCAGCCTCGTCCAGCGCGCGCTGCGCCGCGTCCAGGTACGAGTCTGCCTCGCCAGCGGCGCCGCTCGCCGCGCCCTCCCCCGTCAGCCGCGACCGCTGCTCCGCTGCGCGCAACACGACACGTTACACAACCAGCTAACGGGAACCTAATACCGACTTCGTACTTGTAATGAAATTTCAGATAACTTCTAATCTGAATAGATAATGTTATATTGTGAGAAAAGTTTGTTGCATATTGGAATTTACAAATTATAGCGTAAAATTTACCCTTGTTCACATAATTTATGGCTTCATTTGTAACAAGGCGTGAGTAGTATGATGGTGCTAATGGTAGCTGGTCAGTAATACTAACTCTTGTATGAGTCGACGAGGCCCTGCATCTTGCCGTCGGTGCGGGCGAGCAGCTTCTTGTCAGCGAGCGGGAAGTCGTGCAGCAGACGCACGCAGCGCAGCGCCGCCTCGGGCCCCGCGAACTCGCAGAAGCCGAACGTCGACACGCGCTTCCAGCTCAGCACGGGCCCGCACGCGGCGAGCAGCTCGCGGATCATCGCCTCGGGGGCGCGGCTACTGATGTTGCCTGTGCAGACAGACAGAATTCAGTGGTATAATTAATTAATAGGGGGGGCGATTAATATATTAATTATAAGGGGGGCGATTAGTGTGTTCCACCTCCTCGTGTGAGTCCACATTTTGACTCCGGTGCACCCTGGGCAACGTGGCTGGGCACTGGTTCCATTACCTTTTTCCTAGCTGCGGCTAAGAGGACCTCTCGAATCCCCGCCGGTAAATGTGGTTGTAACCGGCGGAGAATAACACCCACCTGCACTAGGACCTGCGCAGTTGAGCGCCGTACGCGGGGACGACGGAGTCCTGGAGGGCTAAGCCGAGCGTCGCAAGGGTGTAAGCGGCGTAAGGCAACGCTCCCTCTTTGGTCCCGATTCCACGCTAAAAACCCAAGGGTTAAGTATCTTGGCTCGCCGGGATCGCTCCCGGATATCACCGGCAACATTAAAGGGTTGTTGGGGTTCTTCGGTGAGCTGGGCTGGCTGGAGTGATCCATATCCTGCCCACACGCAAAATACGCGCTGATAGTGGAGTTACGGAAAAATGAGCCCCCTACTACTACTACTAGTGGTGGTATAAGTAAATTTCAAGCGAAGGTCGAGCGGTAGCCAGCGGTTGTGATAAGAATCAGCCATTTTTTATCTGATGAATGATTAAAAAAATGTTCATCACTACAAATCCTTTTGAATTTCAAAAATATGACCTACACTATATGCTAAGATGTTGCTAATATGATATAAACATATTAACATGTTACCGATGAAGACAGTGACAGCGGGGCCATCGTGGTCCTTGCCGTTGGTCTGGCGCGGCGCGGTCCTAGTGGGCTTGGGCGCCGGCAGCAGGGCGCCACGACCAGCGCCTGAGCCCGCACTCACTGTCCCACTATACGCTCCCACCATCACCTGGAATCAGTCAGTGTCAGTGTTTTCAATCTTGGAGTTACTTTATATGCCCTTGGTATTCAGGGGATATAAGATCGGTGCATTTTTATGGAATATTTTATTGAGACGCTTTATGTTAATAACATTTTTAAATAATAATAATAATGGTAATATTGCGTGAGTGGCTTCTTCTATCTATATTCAAGAAATATTTCACAATGATAAAAAATTACCCCATTTATGCTTTTACCAACACAAAAGTTTACATAAATTCTTAATTTTTGAGAAAAAAAAAAAACTGTTTCAAACATTCACACAATAATGACATTTTAAATGAAAGATTATTCACCATCAATTTCACAATTTTAAAAAATGACCCCATTGACCTTATTATCAGCACTATTAATGCACATTATTAACTTTTAAGAAAAAAAAAAAAACTTTTTTTTTTAGTTTTTAGTCATTTTGTAAACAAGTCTGGCATTTTGAATTATCTAGTGTTATGTGCTGCACTCTATTGTAACATATTCTAAACTAAATAATCAATTTTCTAATTTTTAATACCGTAAAATAAAAAAATCAACTATCGAATTATAACACACTAAAACTGAAAAATCGATTTTTGAAAGTTTAAAAGATGAACCTAACCTAACCTTTTTATTTAAAAAACCTAACCTTATCTTTTTTTTTATTTTAATTAAAACTAAACTAACCTAACCAAACCTGTTTTGTTACTTTTTGAGTGAGACTGGTCGCAGTCATCAAGTAGCCTCACTAGGCACCTCCACTCCTCCTCAGTGGTGGCTGATAAGGTATTACACTAAATTTAAAACAACAGAACCCTCTCCAAGTCCAAGAAAAAGCAGTGCAGTAACTTTCTAATTCAACCATAACAGCACAATTCACAACTTAACACTAATTGTAACATACATTAAAATATATTATGTTAGAAAATTTCAAATACAGCAATACCACATTGGCAAACTTGACAGGAGGCTCATGTTTTCAGGTATGTATTTATATATGTATGTTCCATTGTGACCTGTAGCATACCATGGCCATACCAATGGCTTTACCAATTTTGAAGAGTAAGGTACTTTTATAGCATTTTTACATGTATTATTCTTGAGTGTTGGGATTTTTTTTTAGTATTGCTCATTTGATGATACAGATAATTTTCAACTAAGCGTTTTTAATTTTTACTTGTCACTAATCATTGAGATCAGTGAGATATTAATTGTATATGATGGCACAACCGTCATAAATGTTAGAACAGATTGGTTGACAATTTTGAAGAATCATGGCCCACAAATATCTTTGTGATATGCAATATGAAAGG
>DWLR01005118.1:0-11297 GCA_018246295.1 Papilio alexanor hazarajatica
ATAAACAAAATAGCATTTGTACTTTTATTTCTACACATGTTTCAAAAGTGCAAAAATTTATGGCCCACCCTGTATAAAAAAACTGCTTAAATCTAGGCTTCAGTAAGAGTGAGTGGAATTGATTACTTATTGAAGAAGAGAGTGGAATTGATTAGTTATTGAATATGGAATTGAAGTCTGATGCTATGTCCCGCCTGTGGCAGGAGATGTCGCTGGCGCCCGCCACCTTCGTGCGCTCGCTGGCGCGCAAGCTGGGCGCGGACACGGACTCAGAGCAGCCTCCCAGAAAGGTCAATGTTTTTACAACACTTAATTCATCTAAATCTGAATATTGGCAGGGAATTTCTGAATGGCTTCTGATAAGGTTACGTAATTTACAAATGTAATTTCCATATGACAACAAAGACAGATACGCAAGTGGGTATAGCTTGTGTCTAAGGCATAGATTTGATTCCAAAGGTAAATCCTCCAGATGTAGTGTTCCATACAGATATGACGTTCCAAAGTGAAGCTTATTTTCGTGGCACCAGTGCCATGTGAAAGAATTGAGTTTATTATTTATACAATGTTGGTGTTAATTTTTTTTTATACAAGAAGATGGCAAACCAGCAAGCGGTCACCTAAGTAACCACTACCCATAGACATCTGCAACAAGCATTTGCAAGTTGCAGATACGTTGCCTACCTTTAATAGACAGAGGAGAAGATAGACAGAAAATTCATTTCCAACATTTTCTACTCCTGTCAATCCCCTTCGTCGTCAAATCTTCTTTTCTTTCCCACCCTTTCCTTATTAGAAAAAGGTGGGAAAGGGAAAATGACTAAAATTGGGCCTTCGGCACCTCACTCCTCAGACGAAACGCAGAAAACTTCTACTTCACGCCTGTCTTCTGTGAGGTCGTGGTATTTAACCGATCGTGGGCCATTCGTGCAACAGATGTTGTTGTTGCGGACTCTACCACTGTTAATTTTATACAATTTACATCACAAGCCTTCATCTTTCAAATTACAATCAGAGATTTTCAATAATCGTACTTTTGGGTCCCGGATTAGGAATCTGGAGGTATGGAACATCTTTGGTCTAATATTTGATAACTATCAACAGTTCACACATAACCTCAGAGAAAGCAGAAGCTTAGCTAGCCTTTAAGTAAGAAAGAGGAGATAGAAATTTCTGCTAAATTCTTAACATATATAAATGATTCACTTTGATATTCAAAATACTTTCTTCATTGTAAATAGCTATCACCAAAGCGTCGTTAGAACTGTATAAGTTTATTATTAAATGCTGATAGCTTATCACTAACTATATTGGCTAGATCTATTAATTAAAGTGAGCGGTTTCAGGTAAAAGCTTAGGTAACTGTAGATATTTTATTGGATCCTTACAACCGAAATTGGTGTTCGTTTCGATTGCAGAATGTAGAAGATAATGAGTTGATGAGCTCCATCCTCCAGCCGCTGGAGATGGAGATAACCGTGCTCAAGAACAAGCTGAGGGAGACGGACGCGCAGCTGCAGGACGCTTTGGTATGGATTTGTTTGTTTTTAATACACAAAAACAATTCCACAATAAGACACATTTAACTACGATTCACTATTATTATATATAATTTAGATACTTTTATTAACTAGAATATTTTTAAAATTACAAATTAATACAATTTATCGTCAGAGTTGACACATTTGTATTTCGGAGCTAGAATTCCATAACACAGATCTACCTCCATCCTTTAGGAAATGCCTTGTACTGCTACCTCAGGGATTGGCAATCTATGCATCACGGATCATTGAGTGGCCCATTTGAAAAATTCAAGTGAACCCTTTTAGTTCCGAAACAAACATTCTGAGAATTAAACGAAAATTAAAATAGATATCTAAACTAAACACTCACGTTTTGGTTGATTTTGACCGGCGGCCAAAAAATGTTTCTGACCCTCGTACTAATATTTGATTTAACTTTTCAGAAAGCAAAAGCAGCCCCGGCCGGCGTCGCGCCAGCGACCGGCTCCGGCGGTGATGCTAAACAGGAAACAGGCAAGGAGTCTCATGTCATTGGATATAGTATTCATTCAAATAACACTGTATTTTTTATTGTATAAGGGGCAAACGAGCAGAGTTGCCCATGAACAATGAATGTATTATAGGATTACTTTGCTTGTGAAATGATGTAACTTTAATCATCATTCGTACGCTTAGAGGCGGGCAAGCGGTGCGACATGTGCGCCAACTACGAGCGGCAGCTGGTGGGCGAGCAGCGCCGCGCTGACGCCGCGCGCGACCGCACGGCGCAGCTCGAGCAGGCCCTCAAACTGGTTCGTATTGTTTGTGGTGTCTTTGCTATGCACCTAATTTTAAGATGCTAGTGTTCCAACACATGCTGTCAGGATTTATTTGTTTGCTGTTGTTTACGGATATGCTTGGAATTAATAACTATACATTACTACATGACGTCACTTGTGGCACGGGATAATCACACAGGGATAAAATATCGCATGACGTGCGTTGGCAAGTTGGCAACGCTGTTCAATGACGTACTTCAATAAGCCTACCCGATGAAAGTGACATAAAAGATATTTGAGTAAGTATTGTTGTATTGCAGGCGACGGAGGAGCTGGAGGGCGTGCGGTCGATCCACGAGGAGACGGTGGTGGCGAGCGCGGCGTGGCGCGCGGAGGGCGGCGCGCGGCTGGCGGCGCTGCGGCACTGCCTGGCCGCGCTGCAGCTGCCGCACGCCGGCCTGCACGCCGCGCACGCCTACCTGCACCTGCTCGCCTGCACGCCCGAAGTCAGTCCTGAACAACGAACAATCATCTGTCTGTAGAAGTTCACTGCTGAATGTTGCACCACACTCGTTGCACCGAAGGAACCTTTTTTAAGTACACCTGGGACTGAAAAAAGGGGCCTTTGGGCAATGACTAGACACAGTTCTCTTCCTTGGTATTTCGTGGCCCCGACGTTCGAGAAAGGGGAGGACAATAGTCCTTACTGACTTTCCCCAATTTGGCAATTCAAAAGACAGAAGCATGACAGGGCTTGTGCTTCAAAGTGCGTAACGGGCATTATTATGAAATGCAGCGCGGGTCGCTTTTGGTCCAGCAACATTCAAGGTAAGTAATCAGACGGCTTTACTCTGTCCCCAAGAACATGAAGGTAACAAGAACGTATAACGATAATTAATACATAAAATAAGCCGTCATTTTTTTAATTAACTTTGTGACAAAGACCATTGTAACGAGAAAACTGTCTTTAAGAGTGTGAAGAATTTCTTTGGTCTCTGAGCACCATCAGTTTAGTAAGGGAATATTTATAATATTGGCATGCTCGACTACACGTTCCACCACAGGAGATCATAGCATCAGTCCGCGAGAAGGGGCCGCAGTTCTCCGAGCTGGAGTACCTGAACGCGTTCAAGGTGATCGGCGCGCGGCGCGGCGTCGGCGCGGCCGACATGCGCGCGCAGCTGCAGCGCCTCGCCGCCGCGCTCGGACACGTCGGCGTCACGGTCTGACGCCGCGTGCGCCCCCCGCCTTACCGATTTACTGGTTGTATCGGCCCGGAATTTAACACTTATTTATATAATTATTAATTCAGAACAATAATAATCTACTTATTATTATAAATACCTTTAAAATATGAATGTAATCAATTCAGCTATGCTAGTTAAGCAAGATTTTATATGTTTATCGTAGATATTTTCTGTATTAAAACCTATTTAAAAATTGTGTTATTTCATTAATAAATTATGTTTACGATTATTTAAAACATTTTTAATGTACACTTAGTCAAAACTAAAAACCTTTCTGATAGGAATTTAATTGAAATTTTACAGTTTTATTTGTAGAATAAATTTCCCGATACTATATAATTGTATAGTACCTAGACTTTGGCATTGAATTAATTCAAAGTAATCCACCACCACGTCAGCCTATGATCGTCCACTGCTGGACATACATATGCCTCCCCCATTGATCGCATAATTGGGGGGAAATGTGCCATAATCGCCACGCTTGGCCAGGCCGGTTGGCGATCGCAGTATGTTCCACCGTATTAAGAAAAGGACGCTGCTGATACAAGACAGACATTGTACTGTCGAGTTCCTTCGCGGTATTCCACTTACAGAAAATTGCACTACGCCAACCGGTCAGTCGACCAGTCGACGTAATATAAATCATTAATTTCAATAGAAAAAGAATCTATTGTATAGGCACGAAACATGTAGCCTACAAGCAGCATACCTACAAGTCGGTTTCTCGTACAACTGGAACGACCTCGATTTTGACGAACAACGCTACATTAAAGCAAAACCATTCCGATGGACATTCCAAGTACGTGCTCAGTGTGTATGACTAATGTTAAAGCTAATGCACAACAAAGTTCTTGAAATAGGGACATAATATCGAGTTCGCTAGATGTACACAGTATGTGATAAGATTAAATAGATTTTTATGGAAGATTGTGGCAAACGAGCAAGTTCACCTGCGGCTGAACTGATTTTAATTATATTATATGTGTATAACACAAATCGATCCAAAAATCGTTTAATTTACAAATTGATCCGAGAGATATAGAAAAGATTGTTTTCATTAATTTATTTAATTATGTGATATTTATTATTGGTTATTTTTGGTTCGCAATTGGATAAGAAAGCAGTGCTAATATCACATTTTATAAATTTCTTCATTTTAAATTCACTCCAGCTCACTAGACGGCGGTTCAACTGGATTAAAGGAAACTAAGAAAGTAATGAGTGCATTGCCGCGGGCAACAACTATTTTTGTAACTTATTAATCCGTATTCTGTAAACTGTGAAAAAATTCAGTATCCAACCTAAACGTTAAGAAGTTTAAAATTATATATATTTATACAAATATTGAAGGAGCTGTCAATGTCAGTTGTGACACTTCTAATAGTTTTGAAGCGGGATTTTTAACAAGTAAAAATATTCTGTTAATTTAGGCAGGAAATATTGAAAGTTACTTTTTATTTTACCTTAAGGTTAGCTGACTTTAAAGACCAGTTTGAACATGGTAGATGCCGAGATAAGTGATTTACGAAAGCAATGTGTCGCAAGTTTGTATTCGTGTGCCGACAATGTTGCAATGTTTTTGGATGGACAAGAAATGGAGACAGAGTTCCATAAGCTGAAGTCTTGTGTCGAAGAATATTGCATGATGGAAGCGCGCCAGGATGTGGCTAACCAAGCTCTGGATAAAGCCAAGGTTTGCTAGTGTTATTTAATTGGCAATAAATAGTAGCACTGTAATTAGGTTATTACAAAGCCGGTATACGAGTATAAAAGTTACTTTCTGTTATATAATAGTATAAAAATGCGATAAATACACTGAAATATTTTGTGTGTACAGATACAAGAACCTTTTGGGTTTACCATTCAATAATCTTATGAGCTATGACTTTTCTAGTCGGCATATTCCCATATTGCAACTAATTTGACCATTTCAATGCTAAATTTAGTTGACGGGAATACAACATATGAACATGAATTAATTTGAAGATTTTTATGATATGCAACTGTATATAAACTTCACAATGTATGTTGAATTTCAGAATGAAACTGACTCATCAAATTTAGAGTCCTTGCAGGACAGGTTTGAATTACATTTGAACAGCCTGACACAGAGACATCATGATACCAGCCACCACCCCTACATGGCAGAATTGTATAAAAAAATTGAAATAGGCTACCAAAGAGTTGCACGTAAGTTAAGCTATAACTTTAAGGAGTGAGTTGCATTCCTCATTAATCTGACATATTTGTGTGAATAGCAGTGAAATAGTGGTGCAGATGTTTGATATTTATATATTTATTTGTTAACAAAAACTATACAATCAAACTTATAATTATATTTGCTAAACTGTTCACACAATTTGCTGGCAAAATTTGCACTTTATTTTTTAATTTACAAAATTTAACAAACTTATTTTTTTCAAAATTTGTACTATTATCTTTATTGCACTATTATGTATAACTTTTTCATTATAATTTATATTTAAATTAACAACTTAAGATTCATGCAATAAAACGTAAATAATACCTAAGTGGTTTCATAACAAGTAATCAATAAAAACAATCTAAAAATCCCTCTGGCTCTTAACTAAAAAAGGTGTTTAGTCGCCATGTTTTTATTTTGTTCTTGCGCACATCCTTGGTTAAATACTCTTCTTTATGTGGGGGTGTATTGAATATTTGCGGTGTTAAATACCTTCACGCCCTTTCACCATAGTAATTTTGCACCCCTGGTTCCTTAAAAGTATTCCGAGCTGTCTTTCTTAGAATGCCATAAACATACTTTCTAAACAAAAAATAAGTATGTAAGTATGTAACCATGCTTTCAGTTCATACAGTGAATCCAGGATTGCAATTAGGAGTTTAGGAGTAGACATGCGAGAAGGGCTGGAGCCCTATTTTGGGCGGAGCTTGACCCTCTGAGAGTTTAGCATGATGAAAACTAAAAACCATGTCAAATTTTATATACTTTAATAAGAATTTTGAAGATTTTGGGAGGTCTTACCCTACGTCCTGGATCTGCTTAAACATTTTATTTAATTTTTGTTTACAGAAAACTTGGATGAATCTGATTTAGCCATTACAGAGACACAAGACAAATTTGTAAGTTGCCCTATTTTTATAACTTTCTATGATTCTAAAGGGAGGTGTAAATGATGCGTAGTGTGTGTGTGTGTGTATATATGTATGTGTGTGTGTGTGCGTGCGTGCGTGTGAGAGTGTGGGTGCGTGCGTGCGTGCACCCACACTCTCAAACGAGAGTAAAGTATAAGTTTATTTATGGACAAATCCCGACAAAAAGATTTAGTTATGTTGATATTACAAATCTTCTATTTTTACCTTTAAGGAGCTGGAACAAAAAGTCTTGAAATATTTTAAAATTGTTTGCATTGTATGTTTTCTTTTCAGATTGATCCGATCACAAAGCGACCAGTGACAGATCCTGTCAGGAACAGTGTGTGTGGTCACATCTATGAGAAGGAGTCCATCATGAAACTAATCAATACAAGGAAGAAGGTGATATGTCCAGGTAAAGTGATGAGAACAAATTGATAGTATGATAGATAGTTTTGTCATAAATACATTATTATACAGAGTATTAATTTTTTAATGAAACGACAATGCTTACATTAAGCAGTTTAAAATTGGACATAAATAGAATAAAAACGTTTTAAATTTCTGAAAGGTTGTTTACATTCTTTGTTGGTTCGTTGGCCTCACTGTAGCGTGGCGCGGTTTCAGTGGCGGGCTGCGGCAACCGGCGGCCGCTGCAGCCGGCGCAGCTGGCGGGCGGCGACGAGCTGCGCTTCCGTCTCGCGCTCTCGCACCACTCCACGCTGCTGCACGACCGCAGCTGCATCGACCTCGATGCCACGCCCACATGACCACAGTACATACACACCGACCTTACAGTATTAATGCCTTTTTCAATTTTATCAAATATAACGATAATAAAACAATAAGTTAAACGGCTTAATTAACCTACATTTTTTTAACCATTCCGAACGGTTGTAACCATTCCACTAGTTGGAGGATAGATTCGAATCTACAACTTTGTTTCATAGCCACTTAAAGTTCACTCAGCCAAAGCAATTGTCAAAAGTCAATAGACACTTTTAAATAAAAGAAATGTATACGCTTATTTATGTTTTTGTTTCACGTGCGCCTGTCGCAAATAGCGCAGATCTTTTACCACTTCGTCAGCATTTCAGCTGCGCTGACGGGGACTAAACATTGAACAAAATATATATCAATAATTCGTGTTTTTTGAGTTGCTTACATGTTAAGCATTGTTAAATAATCTTATGTACAATTAAAAGGAATAATTTGTGAACATTTATTATTCTTCTGCCATATTGCTGAGTGGTGCGTCTTCCAAAAATGTCTTCAATCGGAACTGACAAGGACAGATCGATCGGATCCGATTTAATAAATCAAACGAAAGCACTTTATATAATACAATTTTATTCAGCGGAGATCTATATGTGTAACAATGCCTCAAACATATTAACATCAAGATTTGCAGCGAGAACATCGCAGGCGCGTCCGACGCGCGAACTGCAAACAGTTTTGGTCGAGCTTGCCGCCTCGAGCAACTGATTTGATCAATGACGATACTACTTTGATGATACTTCTTTAAGATTAAAATTAAACGTTTTTTATAGGGTAGAGGAAAGATAGGAAATTGAATGAAATCTTATCGACATACTCGACAGGTAAATGTACAAATCTTGATGTAATATCACAATGTAAGCTGTAATAGAATTTATATAAATTTTGGTCCATAAAACTACAATCAAAGTGCATTAACAAGAATAAAAAATTTTATAAATCTATTTGAAGCTCAAAATGTTCAAAAATTACCTCCATACTGTCGTTCCTTACCCATTAACAGTTAGACAATTTGTAGTTGCGGGAGACGACGCGCAGGGCGCCGTCAGCCGCTTTGAATATCGTCGAAGAAATTTGGTGTGGACTAAATCACTATAATGTCTCAATAGCACAGAATTATATTTGTTTTTTATGCAAAGACAGTAAGAAGTAGATTCGTAAATAACGTTTTCGTACGAAGGACTAAATGTAATAATATATAACTATGTTTTCTCAATTCCAAGCTTCGACCGGATTCGGTCGATAAGTGCACTGTCGGAGTCCTTAACAACTACACGCGGACGCCGCGGCGGAATGACGGCCCGGGCTGTCTTCACTTTACGTTGTGATAGTACCCGGACAATACCTCGGTTATTGATTAATTTGACATATAATACTACAGGCCGTCATTCTTCCTGCGATGTTCACGCCATTAGATCGCAATATCTAAGGGGAAACTTTTAACAGAAGCTAGAGTATTCAATACATTGTCGTACTATAGGAGAGCGTTCGCCACAACTACGCGGCTCGCCACTGCACAACCGTCATCATCATCATCTCTTTTTAATTCTTACATATCGATCTGTTTCTCCAATATTTCACTCTACGTGATCTGTCGCACGATGTAAAGCAACTTATGTACGAAATCCTTTTAATCGTCTAGTAAATATCATTTAAGCTTAATAAATACAATTTACAACGTAAGAGCATTTCAAGAATTACTATAATCGATACTTATTAAAACTATATAAATGCAAAGCGAAATGCAGTATACATAAATATCTATCAGTATAGGGTAGACAAAGATATAAATTAATTATGCAAGTAAACATAGTGAACCTTTTTTGGCTTTCCCGCCTCGACGCAACAAAACATCAACCCTCTATTACTCTATCTCCCCCACCACTCTTCAGTTTTTCTAACACGACCACCTCCGTACGTAAAATTATTTCGCGACCCTCTATAGAGTTTGCGACCCAATACACAATAACTACGCATATGCTGTGTAACGAATATCGTTTTTACGCAGAAATGCAGGACTTTTCCATTCTGTTCTGAATAATGTGTTTTTACTTTATTATTTTTCACTTAATTGAATCATGCGTAATTTTGTTGAGGTATGGAGTGCCGAGCAGATATATTCCTTTGATAAAAGGAGATCAGTGAAACGGAATTCTGTTCCGTGGATACTTAACCTAAATTTAATATCAATTATTAAGCTACAACAGTTTTAATTATTAACCTACAACTATTTATTTCATTCATTATTATTAAATAATTCAAATATTACATGCCTCCGCCAAAATGTTGGAACACGCAAATAACTTTTTTACGCAATCAATCTTTCGTTAAATTTTTTTTAACGAAATATTGACGATTTGCTGTTAAAACATATAATGGACTATTAATTGTATTTTTTAAAATTAAATGTAACAGTTATTTGTAGGCGTAATTTTTATGTGTACTGCATAGAACACCTACAGCTGTGCGGAACCACCGATATTCTAGGTTAGGTTGTTATTCACTGATGCAACCCACGAAATGTAGACGAGGCGATATATTTCTAGAATTATCATTACAATAATTCAAAAATCGATACAGTACATACAACTCAAGGGCATATATAAAAAAGTCTTAAATAACTTTAACTATGGCTCTTTATACTTTAACTCAAGCCTTCGTACGGACAGCCCGACAGCCCGAACATGGCATCTGATAATGTTTGATGAGCAACCGATGCACTGTTGCAAGTTCCAAGTCCGTGGCGCAACACATTGCGCCGGCGCGTCTTAGCTTACACGCTCGCAGCTGGGGACACTTGATATCATCCTCGATGTTGTTATTCTAGCAGAATACCAAACAGGTGAATATAAATTCGTCTCCAGCGTACTCCAGCAGCACTCCCACTCAATTTTATCAACTAAGCCTTCTGCCTGCCTTCCTTAATTTATTTCTATCTACTGATACTGTTTTATCATAATGGGGAACATTGTGATAGTACAGTCGTTTTATCCCTGATGAACACGCAGTCTCCTGCCACGCCCAGAGAATGGATTTCAATCAAAGCGAGACACAGTTTTCCTTATTAAATGCCATACGTTTTGGCACATCTATAGGTCAAAATGTATTTGTCACACCTCCCCAACTTTCAATGACTCATTCTATAAGAGATATTTTAGAACTATCAACCGTATTGCTAATTCACCCTCTGTGAAGCGTGTCATTCTTGCAAAAAGCCATCCATAAGCAGACCGACCTCCACCTTTATTATTGCTAAACCAGTCCGTACGGGCCAAATGAATAACAATAGATTCAAAAAGAAATTAATCTTTGGCATGGTTGGAAATAGTAGCAATAACTTGATCGATGCAGCGTCTCAGGTCGTCGCTGAGGTCGCGGCGCGCGTCCGAGAACTTGCGCAGCGCGCGGTGCACGGCCGCCGCGCCGCACGCCGCCGCCAGCCGCGCCTCGCCGCAGCTCAGCTCCAGCAGCGCCAGCAGGTTCTCCGCCACCTCGGCCGGCATCTTGGCACAGTTGGTCTCCACTAGCACGTACAGGTGCTTGCCCACCTCCGCCACCAGGAGCTGCTCCACGAACACCTCTCGCAGCTGCCCCGCCGGCTCCTCGCCCCGCGCCGGCCGCTCCGGAAGCAGCTCCAGCGCCAGCAGCGTCAGCGCCAGGATGGCCTCGTTCTGCATGACGGCGTGGCTCGTCACCAGCATGCCCACAAGACTCGCCACGCAACCCTCGGCCTGATGGAAATAAATTACATTTGAATGTACATTCTCATAATTTACTGCAATATGTTATGTGTCAAATAGCAAAGTAGTAACCTGCAGGAGCGCGGGCGCCGCGTCCGCGCGCAGCAGGCGCACGGCGCGCGCGAGCAGCCGCGGCGC
>DWLR01005119.1:0-11297 GCA_018246295.1 Papilio alexanor hazarajatica
TAGCAGTAAAGACTCAAAGTTATTAGTCACGAAAATATTTAAAAATGTAATTATTAAGTATATAAACCCCTTTTCATGATAACATATTAAAGGAAAAATAACTTTGAAGATTTTAACAACGTATTCATACATCCTTATCCTACTGCTAAGCTATAAAAATTACAAGTCGTCGTGGGTCTTAGTTTCATTTTACAAGGGATCATGCAAAACGGCCGGTAACGCAAACGATTTTCGTCGATAAAAAATAAATAAAAACTATTCCATCAAAAACCGTACAATTTTCAAAAGCTTACTACGTAACCGTACAAATAGCTGAAACGCTTTATTGGTTAAAATATCTCTTGCTATTAAAAATCTTGAATGAAGGTTAAAAAAAAAAAACAGTTTGTTGAACGATATCCTTATCGCGACGACATCCTGATTTTTTACCCACAAATTTCGTGGGCTCGAATCAACACTGGATTCTTATCTCGACGACGTGAATTTAGATATAAGAGTGTTTCGACTTATCAATACGTCTTAACACGAGATAGTATCTATGAGCATAGCATTATGACGAAACATTGTTTCGCATTTCGAAACAATGTTTCAAAAAAAAGTCGTTTTATGTCTTGATTTTTTTTATGATTACAAATCTTTGTAGGTATGGTCATTTCACAGCCTTTCTCTCTTTTAGATTTGAATTTTATGAATGTTTTATTAAATGTGAATATTAGATTCTTTACTAATTAAGATCACAATCTATTGTCTTACAATAATATATTGCGTCTTCATCGGGACTTGCAAATTATAGTTAATGTAATGAGTGGATCTTTGAAAATTAAGTAGGAAAATAAATATTTGCGTATGTATTTATAAGTATGCTCCGCTTTAAGGTTAAAATACCAAAGAGGGTTCGTAACATGAAAACGTAGACTTATGACTTGCGCAAAAGTTACATATAAAATAGAAAGAGACGACTTAAAGTTAAAAGCGGTTTTAATGACAAGAACGAAATTTAAAATTGCGCTCCTTCAGACCGGAATCTGATGTGTACATAAGAGCTGGCATTCGGCGGGTGTTTGTGAAGACTGTTAATAATATTTTTGTTTCTGCTACAAAACGTATAAATATGGGACGTGACGCGTATTACTGACAGGCGGCGTGGCGTGATCGTTAAGATTCAACTCTGGAAAATATTATTGAAATGCTTCGTTTTTAAACATACGTATTTTAATATTTTATTCGTATCAGGAAATGATAAAGCAAAAAAAATATATCGTACCACGAAATGATAAAGGAAAATTTATTCTAAGATCATGGTATTGCAATGATGAAAACGTTTTGAAATCAGTCATTCATCACAAGAATGTAATGATGTAAGGCGGATAGCGATTGATGTTTCTGCCCAACCAAGCCAACCAATTAAATAACTGAGTAAAAAACAGATAGTATACAATACTTTTTTTATAGATAAATTCGTTGTAAGAGTTTATGTAAGTAAGTATTAGTAAACCATAATTTTTTAATAAAAATATTTAAAAAAGGTTTATCATTATTTCTCATTATAAGTTATTGCAAGGCTATCGAGATGCAACTGACCGAGATCTACTTCTGTGCGGTTTATGGCCTCCCGAGCATGTTTAACTAGTTCTCACATTTAGTCTACCACTATAAAATGTATCTTTATCTTAAAGCATAATAACATGTTAATAATTTATTTTTTTTATACGAGAAGGTGGCAAACGAGGAAACGGTCACCAAAGTGACAGCTACCCATAGACATCTGCAACAAGCATTTGCGAGTTGCAGGTGCGTTGCCTACCTTTAATAGGCAGAGAAGGGGATAGATAGAAAAACGAACATTACCTTCTCCTATCTATCCCCTTCCTCGTCAAATCCTCCTTCCCTTCCCATCCTTTCCAAAGGAAAGGTAAAATGACTAAAATTATGCCTCCGGCACCTCACTCCTCAGACGATACGCAGAATACTTCTACTTCACGCCTGTCTTCTGCGAGGTCGTGGTATTTCACCGGTCGAGCAGGTATATATACGACATATAATATATACGACATATGTAGAATACTAGGCGTACCTTTTATTGTTTCCAATAATCAAAGCGTATGAGAAAGATTAATGGAAATAAAAATTTCAATGGACAAATACAACAGACGAGCGATGCAACGGCTACGTCGGAGGATTACCAAGCGCTCCCGTTCAAACTTTAATTACTGATGCCCACTCGTAATTACGATGCAGCTCACCCACAAACAGTTTCAGTTACATCTCGTATCGAGATAACGAAGACAAATTGATATTAACTATGACGCATTACGAATTCTGTATCATATTAAAGTGGTAGTACGGTCAGCCAGCGGTAAGTGTTGCTTTCCTGCTACGGATGTCAGCTCAGTCTGTACATACACGCTACATGCGCTAATTTGCTTGTTACCGGTTCCAGTTGGAGTCTAGTCTGAGTCCGTGGACGCGAGTTCGCTGCTACAATCTAATTTTTACCGGCCAACCCAAACCGCAGGGTAATCCAGTTGAAAATGCTCCAGCGACTGTGCTCTTTATTTTTAGTCCGAGCGCAAACTCTTTTAAAGCAACGACTCGGCGTCCACTTTGAATTAGAACAGATTTTATTTCTTACTAATGCAATGTTGGCATCCTTCGAAATTTAATTCTGACATATTACAATAGCTTTTAGCAGTATTTATTCATTTACTATGTAATTTTTTTTCGTTTTATTTTACAACTTTATCTTTTAGCTACTCATTTTCATTTAAAGAAGATAAAGAAGTTATCCGAATTAAAGAAAAAATTATACAAAATATAAATTAGCAACACTGAGTGTACGTTACAGAATGAGCACTTTTTTTGCGTAAGTATTGGGTAGTAGAACCTATAAAAATCGTCATAAAACAAAGGACGTCCACTCCTGAACACAAGTCTAAGGATCTTTGCAAAGATCGATTCGTTGCCGTCCAAAACTAACTGACTTCAGCAACCTTGACGCTGATCCATCAAGTAAGCCTCTTACCTGCACTCCATCATTCTGTATGTGGCTGCCATACGAATACCTGTAAAATACTTCGCTTTTGCATCCATAAAATTAACTGCATTGTTATAAAGTGTGATGGATTTACAAAAACACTGTTTGACTGTTTCTTTTATTCATTTTTTAGTCTATTATAATGATGTAGATTTAGAACGTTATTGCAATTTTGCAACTTCGTGTTTCTTCGTTATTAAGTCACCTTGTTATGTCATATTAACGAATGTATTAATACGAATTCAAACGAGTAAAATAACATTTGACTCATAACTGACTGCGTATTAATATATACTATCCATTATATGTCATTAATACTCATTACTAATGGATATCTAGAGCGATTAAAATGTAAAATTGAATATCAATCATACTTTATTGCCAAAACTAATACGCACATACGTAGACTGCACCTCTGGCACGTCTAACGAGAGAAAATATTTCTTTGCGGATAGCAGCGGCGAGCAGCGTTCAAAGGAATACTATATTATTAACACACAAGCTAATCCCTGTGGCCGTTAGAGGCAACGAGATCTATCATGAATGCCAAAAATAATGCCCCTAACTCAAAGGATCTACATCGGCCTGACATCGCAATGCACTGGATAGCTCATCAAAATAATTTATTCGCACTTGTCATGTGACCGCAATATAAATTCAAGTATACCTAATGACGATGAAAATCTTGTTAATAAAATACGACGTTCATCATTGCTGCACAAATTGTACGATTAAATTTTATGTGAGAGATTAAGAAGGTCGCAGAAGTGACGACTTTTCGTCAGGTAATCGGATTACATGCGAGCTGAGTCTCCGACATTCAAACGTTTTTGTTTTTTCAGCTGGCTTAGACGCGAAAGGTGATTCCCGATTCAATTTGTGACTTTGTGCTTTCACAAGTTGTTTAGGGTAAATATATTTTTAAAGAATTACACGCTCGAGCCGGAGTGTTAGTTTTACAAGTCAACATTTTTATGTTGTTTTATTCTCTTTTCTGATGCGTCATTTATATCGGTAACGTCTTTTTTTTTAAAGTTCTGTTTAGTCTAAATCCGCTATTATAGACTGAATTTTTAATAACATATTAGACGTAAAATTAAACGTAACGTGAACAAAAAAATTAGACATTACGACTAATATGGTTTTAAATTCTTCTTTATTTTTAAATTAACAGGGACGGAAAATATAGTTTATTGACTTTTCACCGAGTTTAATATTATTTAAATATTACAAAGGTGGCCTAAGAAATAGTAAATGACCATTTCCCGGACTTTTACTTTTTCTTAGGCCATACTATATTTTTCGGATGTCCGTAATCACTTGAAATCAGATGAATACCCCCCTCCGGTATTATACAGTGTCCACCTAATATTGAAATATTAATGTCAAGATGAGAATAATCGAACTAAATACAGTCACGACCCAATAGTTAAGAAATCCCACCAGCGAACTGTCATGGAGCAAAAGCTAACAAATGTAATAAATAACAATACACATTATACGAACGAGTCGAAGCGACCGGTCGCTGCGAGTGGTCGCGCGTAGCATTTTGTTACACATAATCGGATTAGGGGCGAGAGTCGTCCGCCGGCGTATGCGCCTTGTACGACGTCCGCATACAAATACATCCCGACAGGATTTAAGCGCATGTTATTTACCTACGAGACACGACGGACTCGCCTACGTAATTCATTTCCGCACAGAGGAAAACTCACTCCCTCTTGAAATTTTTCCAGCCGTCGAATGAAACTTTATACACGCAAATTTGGTACTCACTCGTTTATATGTTACTATATGCATTAAGAAATAAGGGCGGAGGCGGGTGGCCCGCGCCCGCAGACTTCCATTACACGGATCAGTTGGCTCGCGCTCAGGTTCGCCGGTTAACCCTGCCTGAATCTTCCACGATTACACTGATAGCTTCTTCCAAAATTTAACGGCGTTTCACTTTAACAAAATTACATCAATTATTATGATATGCAAAAAAATATACAAAAATATATATAGATATACAAAAATATAGTAAAAAATAGGTGCACTAAACACTAAAATAAACATTTAACTAAGTGACATAATTAGAATTGAAATTAAAAAAATCGTGCTCTTAATGTAATCATGCATAGCGTGACATCGACCGTTAGACGCTTTACTATCTAGTGCAAGCTCCGTACAGGTGTAAAGCGGCTAGTCTACGTGAGGAATGCTCCCGGTGGCTCCCGGGAAAGATGTATTTGTGCGTGATGTCCCGCGCCGCAATGCGAGTGGCCTCTTACGGGCACGAGCGGTACAATCGACAAAATATTTCTCTCCGGAATCACGTCGAGCAGACTGTATAAATGGAGTGCCTCACTTACCAAACTTCAGAAGATGGCAACTAAGGTGCTCCACCACAATTACCGCTTGCGTAACCCTGGGAAAAATATTTTCTCCGTGAATCTAACGTGTAAGTTAATCTTATTACAGTGGTTGCACTTATAACATAGCATTAAATTTATATAGTAGGTACATATATAGATAATTACTCAGTGAATCGTTTGCTTGCGGTGTTGCACCTTACATCTAGCATGCTGTCTGTTCAAACTAATGCTCGGTGTAAAGTTTGACTTTCTCGGGACATGTCTAGTAGTAGGATTGATGGAACAATGTATACCATTTACATACAGGGAAGTTTCTTTTCTTTTCTACTTCATTTTAAAGTTTAAAATAAAATAATAATAACACTATTACCGCTACCCGGTGCTAACTATAAAAATAAAATCTATATAACTAAATCACAGTATTGTTAAACCTCTAAATACACATGTTTCTACCACAAAAACGCAGCAATGGATAACTAATCGGTTACATTGCTGCTGATGTATACAAAGGAAACGACGAGTACAAAGTGACATTTATAAAACTCAACTTATTTCTACAAAACAGTGAACTATTAATATAATATTCTGTGTTTTATTCGTTACCGTTACATGTAAGTACTAAGTAGTAGGAGAAATTTCCACCTGCAAAAGATATTCTATGGTTAATTCCCTGTAAGATTATACAATTAATTTATCATCGGCTACCGTATTTGATAAACTTACCATAATTATGTTATCTATAAACACTCAAGTGTTTAAGTTAATCATATTATCGGAAGATAAGGCAGGAAAACGAATTATTACATTTAATCCAAGTACTATACGAAATTGTTTATGCCAAGTATTATACGAAACTGATGAACACGTTTTCGGGCTAAGAGGATAGTAAAAACTTTAACGTAAAGGATAATTAAAACTCTTAGTATTGAATACTGAATGTTGTGTCAGGAGATGATTAACAATTATAGTCAAATAATTAATACAACCGTACGACCTCGCGTTTTGCTGGCCGGGCCGTACTTTAAACCATTAAGCCAGGGTTCGGCTAACAGTTTTAAGTGATGTCTATGTACGTGTTATAGTTGAAATTTTTTGAAGTACGAATACTGTTGTTTTTTTTTTAATTCCAGAAAAATAAAACATAGCCAGTTTATTTATAAATGCATGTTTAGTTCATTGTATAACATATTATTTCAATTAATATAGTGTATTTAGCAATATTTAGCGGTCCGAGTTAAGGACATTCCGCGATCCACTTGTTGAACGCTGCATTAAGCAACAGTGACTTCAAAACTGCAACCAAGTCCAAATTAACTTCAATGGTCTTTTTTTAACGAAAATAGCATTACGAATCTTTGGTGATATACTCCAGATGTCTAAATTAAATAATATACAATAGACAACGTACATTCATAAATTAGCAGTACATTGGTATAAATCATTTTTGAGCTGACAACAATATTGTATAATATTTTGTATGAAATCTTGAGAATAAAAATCAATACGTAACTCAACTCTTAAAATTCTCGTACGTCTGCTTTTTATCCAAATAGATATTGGGAAACATAAATATTTAAGAAATATTCATGATTTACCTTCCATTGTTATAGATAGATAAATCAGTTTTTTTCTACGCTTACTTGAATTTGTTTACTTATCCTCAGATAAATTGGCTAAATCTCTGGAATAAAGCTTTTATGTAAACACTTATTTAGAGTGCGCCATTGAACAAGTCAACAAGTCTGTCATATTTCTTCATAAAATAGAAGAATCACGACTTTCGCATCGCTCGAGACTACAAAGTAAAAACAAAGTAACATGCTAGAAAATAGAACTTTCGTAGGAAAAAAAATTCATATTTTTAGGATAAATTTTATTTCAACAAAAAAAAACTTTTTACCGCAAAATAAAAAATACCTAGACGTACCGAGTAATTATAGCGCAACGAATAATGGATTAGATTTTTGGATAAACTTAAATTATTCGATTTTTTTTAAAGTTGCAAAACCGTTTCAGGCCTAACAAACTAGATGAGAAGAGAATAGCGATGACTATCTCTGACTACACCACTTAGGATAAAAAAATCCACAAAGCAGTTATTTATCAGCTTCCTTTTTCATTCGATTAATCGTTATCATTCTAGAAAATCCTATACTTAGCGTATTTTTAATAACGTCAATATAATCATAGACAATATTTTTTTTTCACAAGACAAAATAATATTGCAAGAAATAAAGGTAATGATTCATATTTAGTAAAATTTTATAAATATCCCAAACTAACCAACTCAAATATAACAGTGGTAGAGTCCACAACAATATCTGTTGCACGAATGGCCTACTCGACCGGTGAAATACCACGACCTCACAGAAGACAGGCGTGAAGTAAAAGTATTCTGCGTTTCGTCTAAAGAGTGAAGTACCGGAGGCCTAATTTTAGTCCTCTTCCCCCCATTCATTTCTAATAAGGAAAGGGGGAAGAAAGAAGAAAGGAAGGGGAGAGGATTTGACGAGGAAGGGGATGGATAGTATCTCAATTTTTCGCTCTATCCCCTCCTCTACATATTAAAGGTATACGCATCTGCAACTCGCAAATGCTGGTTGCAGATGTCTATGGATCAACTAAGTGACCATTTACTCGTTTTCCACCTGCTTGTATAAAAAACCCTAACCAGTCATTTAATTAATAACCTCTAATTAAATCAATGATTGAAAGTATTGTATTTTTTCAATGTTATTGTGATTGTCTTTTGTATTACCGAACCCATCATTCCTCTCTTTGTACACGTTCTGAAACAGACTCATAAAATTCGTAAACTTAAAACATTCGTGCCATTGTAGTCGACGTACTATATTTTCATTTATATGTGCTGCCTCCAAGCCTTCAAGTTAAAAATAAAAATCTATATTTGTCGTCGAAATAAAAATGTAACGAAAAAATCGTACCACGTCAAAAATGTAATAGTTATTTTTCCTTAAAAACTTGGACCCATTAAGAATGCATAAATGCTCGTAATATGTTAAAAATGATTTTAAAAACCTTTGCGCATATCTCATGAAATTAAAAATACAAATTTGTGGTCAAATATATACACAATAAACGAAATGTAATTAGTTGATTCTGCCTTTCAGTTTATTCGTATAAATATCCACCACCCACCACCTCAACGTATGGATTGTCTACTGCTGGACTTAGGTTTCCCCCATTGATGGCATTATTCGGGGGAAATGTGCCCTAATCGCCACGCTTGGTCCACCGGTAGTCTTTACATCCAGACTTAAGACAAACAGATATGTTCATGCACACAAATGTTTGCCCTGTGTGGGAATCGAACCCACGACCTGCGGCGTGAAAGGCAAGTATCTTACCACTGCGCCAACCGATCAGTCATCGGATAAATATATTTAATTATTATTACTAAAATATTACTAAATACCAGATTGACCTTTAAAGAGGAATTCATCGTTTCGTTTATACTAAAAGTATTCAAGTCGGTTCATTATGGTAATTAACGTACTTTATAATGAAATCTATTACGGAGTTGACAATTCACATTATCAGGCGCAGCGCGCTGTCCTTAATCTTTTGCTAACAAAGGCATTAATTATTCTGTACGCATTGCAGAAAACTGCTGCAGAAGAGAAACATTCATAATGAATAAAGCGGTCAAGTGTGAGACCGAGGGCATTCATTGAGTCCCGCAGCAGTAAGACGACAGTCATAAAAACTAGAAATAGCGAATAGAAAAGAGACGATCGATTGTTCTTGTTGAGAAGTTTTAAGTATAATATAGCAGGAACATTTAAAATGTGTATACATTTTTTTTTAACAAGATAATTGAAAGCATGTTTGATTTAAAGAAATATGAAACATGTTCTTAAACAAGATTCTTAACAACGTTCTTGAAGCTTGAAACTACGTTTCATTCAACAACATTATTGTTTGGTATCAAAAGAAACAAGGTGGTTATCAGCTTAAAATGGTCGTTTAGATGTATCTTTTTCATCAAAATTAAAAACAGCATTGATGCACCATTCGAATAAAATTATTCAAAATAGATTTTATAACAATTCACGAGTGCATCCTTTTTATGTGTGTATATAATTAAAGTAAACTGGGTTAGAATTGTCCGCTACAAAAACGCACATTGTGCAGCAAACACACGGAGCATGGCTGGGTGCGGTGTTCGGTACTGGCCAATTGAGATAATGGCCTCAAATGCAGATGATTACTGACCCATTCATTGCAAACTAGACATTGGCGACTAGAGCTCTCTATTTTTACCATTACATAAACCGCAATTATTAAATTAAGTTATCGCTAAACACTTATTCGATAACACCAATATTTACCTTGTAGAGTTACGTAAATTTATTGGACGCCCGGGTTAAATTTGTTATTGCATTGTAATGTTTCAATGGTTAGGTTAGAAATAGAATATAGTAACGCAATATATACGCTTTCAAAATCGTAATTTATGTGAGATTTGTGTTTTATGTTATGCTGAATGAGATGCGTTACGGAATTCGAATGCAGTTGTACTGATTACAAAAGCGTATTTATATTGCAACGATACGCGTAATGTTTGTTTAAATATCTCATTTTAGAAACTTAAATAGGACTAGAATTGAACTAAATAAAAAAAAATGAAAACAAAATTAGAAAGATGAAAATTGATAACGTAAATGTGTAGCGAGAAGGAAACATTACAAGTAGAAATACAATTCATGACAGAAAAGAGAATGCTAGTGCCAATAACAGACACAATTGGAGAATTAACTCTTTTAATCAATTGCTAAATTACTGAAGACAAATTTCAAAAGAACCAGTAACATGGGACTTTGAATATGGCTGACGGGGGAGATCATAAATCAAAAATATGAAAAGTATATAGAACGGAATTACCTTCGGGGTCGCGTAAGAATGTATTTTTTACTTATTTATTAATACTTCTTTGCCTAGTGATGTGAAAACAAGAAGCTAAATAAAAAAAAGGGAAATGAGAAATAGCGCTGCTCTCAACTAGGTAAACGCATGCTTGTTTTCTATTAAACAATGGTACTTCTTCGTTCCAATCGACTCCATCACTCGTTCTGCTACTATTAAATCAATATTTCAAATATCAACTCATTCCTTAAATTTGTCATTCGTTGGTGTAGATTATTACGATAACATTATGCTAATATGTGTTTGTTTTGCTAATGCCCTGATAAAATAAAGCAAAGATTGTGACTTGACAAACAGTTTTAATATTACTATTATTTACATTATTACGCACAATGTACGTAAAACAAACTTATCTACATAATACAATGATTTAAAGCACTGACGACCTTATGCCGCAGATGCAGAATACCGATCGGCTGCGATGCGCGTCTTAGATACAATTTTACCTGACAATTTTTTTAATGTTGTGGTTAATTGGAACAATATGTTTTCGAATTTACACAGCCATTAGACACAGTTTAAGGCAAGAAACAGATTATTAAAGAAAACGTTAAAATTGGTGTTTCATTTTTTTTAATTTTGTTAACAACATATTATAAAAATATTTCAGGCGTGCAATGCCAAAAACGCAATTCTCTTTTTTTTTATTTATTAGACATGTTTATTGACATTAGGTTTAACAATACAATGTATTATTAATGTGTTAAATATTAAGTAATGTCTAATTTTAATGAAAGATGAACAAAGAGTAAATCGTTGCATTAGGTGCACAAATTATATTTCTTTCTATTATACAACTAATGTGGGAGATATGACACAAATACGTCATTACTATTATATTGAATAGTAAAGATCTGTTTTTAAATGGTAAACTTTTTTTTTATAGAATAAGGGAGGCAAACGAGCAGTGGGTCACCTAACATTAAGTGAACCGACGCCCATGGACATCCGCAACACCA
>DWLR01005120.1:0-11294 GCA_018246295.1 Papilio alexanor hazarajatica
TCCTCGCACAACTTACTTGTAAAATTATCTGTCTTCAGCGGTGCTTATAAGCCAAATTGACATAGAATTGTTTAAGAAAAGAGCCTACTTCTTTCTCAAATGCTGGCTATTCTGCTGTAGTTTGTCTAGTTTTGGTGATGTGTACAGACGTTGGGGTACTGGGGTCACTTAACATTAGTTGACCCTAGCTATAAAAATATCAGTTACTCATTGGGGGCAAAATACATGATGTAATCTAAAAATTTTAAAATTATTTATTTTTAACATAACAATCAATCATGTAATGCCCTCTAAATTAGATGCAGAGAGAAAGAGAAGAACAGAAATTAAGGACCTAATTTATATTTGTTTTTAAATGGATAATTATGTAAGATAATCTAATATATGTATTTAAAATCGCACAATGTTTTATTTCTATTAAACACAATATCAATAAAATCTGTCTATATCTGTTTTAGTCCTATAAATTATCAAAGTAACATTTCCCACTGTTTTAACATATCACACTGTTTTCTAAGTCTAAGCAAGGTCACAAACATCCTAAACAAAAGTTATTAGAGTAGCTACGTAAAACTTGGAACTTTTTTATGTATTGAAGGGCACTCGTTTGATTACCATTTTACGAAATTAATAAGTTTCAAATATATCAGATTATTTCATGGGTCTTTTCTTCGTGAAAAACTACGTTACAATTAATAAAATACTATTACGTTACAATATTATTATTACATAACATTGATATTATGGAAAATAAAACTTGACAACTTCTCTTTTTACGACTTTCTCCTTACATCTGTGGTAATATCGTAAAGTAAAATATAAAAGAGCGAATAGATGCGAATGATGGATGTTTGAGCTCATTGTGAGCACGGTTTGATATTATTTACGTTAGGATTACCTGTCGCCGCCGGCAGTATTCACTTACTAGCTTATGTATGTTTATGCTATTAAAAATATGTCCTTCTTATAACATAAATCACCACTACCACATATCAACTCCCGTTATCTCAAAGGGGTAGTATACATATGGAGAGAGAGAAGGAAGGGACGGAATAAATTGGTCTGCGGGCCCCATTTATGCATAACATACAAGTATAAACCTTTACATTCGGCAAATAATTAATTAAAAAAATATATTAATAAAAATGATATTTTACTTTATGTGCGTAATTTGTAAAGTACTTCACTGCTGAAACAATAATTACTGCTATTGGCTCTACCATTAGAGTTTGAAAGCTCTATAGCTAATGAATTAAAAAAAAACTATTTTTAGTTATATATACTTTTAAGAGTATTGTAATACCCTCTTAGAAACATACAATTTAAATCTTAACTTCACTCTCGAGTTTATAGATACGCTTTGAGCATTTTGCAACGTTGTTACAATTTACTGAGATATTCCTAGCTGGAATACCTCTGTTGAATACACACAAAGCTTAATGTTTCCGAGAATACAACCTACGTCGATATGATGATGCCTTATAAGACTCGGTATGTTTCTTTCACTACTTATGAACATGTAGTGTCACAACTTTTTCGACATTTGCTTAACAATTGTAAGGAATAATTTATGTATATCTATAACCCTATACATAAATTATTCCTTACAATTGTTCTATATCTATAACCCTCTAAATACTTTATAGTAAATTGTCATGAACTGATTGTACCCTACCTTCTTACAACGATACCTTAGAGGTGGGTTTCGGTGAAATATAGTGTTGAATATAATGTTATCACTAATAAGCACCTCATCTTGTGATCAAAAAAAAAAAACATAGCAAGGCAATTTTTACCTGCGATTAATTTTTCAATGATCTATGTAAGTATTCGGTAAAATCAGTAGTGTTAAACATGGTGGTGATATAACTCTTGTAAGAGACTCTTATGCACACTCCCGTCTTAGCCGTAGTAAAAAAGACTTTTTTATTTCCACTTTAGCAGCCTATGATCGTCCACTGCTGGACTCAGGTACATTTCTCCCCAATGATTTGATCAATGGAGGAGCCATTGATCACATCATTGGGGGGAAATGTGCCATAATCGTCACGCTTGGCAAGCGGGTTGGCGATCGCAGTATGTTCCACTGTACTAAGAAACGGACGCTGCTGCCCGTCCTCCAGTGGTCTTTACATCCAGACTCAAGACAAACAAACATGTTCATGTACACAAATGTTTGTCCTGGGTGGGAATCGAACCCAAAAATTGTGGCGTGAAAGGCAAGCGCCAACTGGTCAGTCAGTCAGTCAGTGGTTTTATTTCGTCTATTTATCACATATACCTCGGTCGTTGTCGATTCGAATAGTTCTCCGTTTTATGCGCAGTTTCCCAAAACAAAGCATTACACTATTTTCGCTCATCTTAAAGCCTTTTATTAGAATTTTTGTTTGGTATTCGAACCTCAATATAATGATTAGAAAGAGAGCTCGACATCTACTTGGTCATAAAATTGACATGATCTTATAATTATGTACACTCTCTCGTATCTCCTTTCGATAATATTAAGGTTTCCAGAATATTTAATATTTTTTTTAAGTTAACATGTCACTTCATTATGATTATTCGTTATCAAATAATTTAATAATCATTACTCGCTATTACCAATCAACTAATTAAATTAATTTCCTTGTTATAATGTGGTAAATTAATAAAGAGATTTGAAAATATATATTTCGAATCTAAGATTTCGTCACCACACCCTAAAAGTTTTTATGAAGGGCTTAATTTAACCTCAAGGCTCTGCCCGCCATTAATTAGGTCGAAAGCTTTAGCGGTTTTTGCGGCTACAATTGACATATGTCCTTCCCAGAGGACTGTGACTTTTCCACTGTTACGTATTTAGATTTCGGTCGGATTATCTTCCAGTTTAATTACCATATGATAAAAAATATACAAAGAATTTAACAGGAGTGGTTAATTTATAATATTTTTAAGATAATATTTTCGTCAATGTACAAATTCAAATAAATCCGATAGAAGAGGGAACAAGTGCACGAGTGGGCTCACGCCACAGCTATGACGCTATTGATTGCAACTATAGACTAGACAACTTAGTCGATGCTTCTCTATATTTTTATTTCTAATTTACATATGTACAGTGTTAAATTGTATCACTTCATTCATTTTATCAAAGTTAACAAAGACTTTGTTTGATAGCAATACGAAATTACATAAAACACACTATAATAAGTTCATGTTGTAACTCTGTTGAAAACAGAAACGTAGAAGAAAAAAAGATTTCATAGTGAAAAGATATAATCGTTCTCCGACGTTTCAAGTCAAGAGTCAAGTGTTTCAGCGTACCTACTTACACAATAAATTCCTTCATTGTGTGGGCAGTCATGTTTTATTTATACACTAAATGGAAATGAAACAACAGCGAGAGTAAAGTTATTAAGCGTCACGGGTGAGGGATCGGCGACCGTCCTAAAAATACGACAAGGAACCTATCTGGCTGCCGGTTATTGCTTCAAAAACATACGGCGAACCTTTCATGAATACTTCAAACGTACGCGATGTTCGAGGGTATGCGCACAGACATAAACATAAAAAAATAATAAAATTATTATTATCTAATATTTAATAAAATGGGAATCGTTGTTAAAACTCATTCGTGAAATGTTAAGAATTGGTAATTTATAATTATCATAAAAACTAACTATGTTTGATCGGAAAACGGTACGCACTAGTTTAGCATTAGCCTATTCACGTCAATCGAACGAAAAAATTGATGCTGCAACTTGCAAGACGAATGCAAAATAATTTAGTGGATTAGCATAATAATTATTGCAGGTATGTAGAAAAAGTTTGAACAGTTCGCATGAGACCTACTTAGTGGTCTGTGTGAGTTGGGGTTTAGTTTTACGCATGCGCAGTACGGGTCTAGCGGGAGCTCGCAGAGTATCGTCAGACGTCGCGGGGCCAACGCGCGGGCTCTACAGACCTCCGCGAATCGTCTATTAGGTTAACGACGTTTCTACTTACGTAAGTCAATATAGTGAAAATACAATTAAACATGTAAATATGAACTGAAATTTATAAGAAATAATTTATTTAACGGATCAAAATTTTTTACGTATTTTTCTTGCTCTTCAAGCAATATTAAAACGGCAAGGTGAGCAGTCGTAAGTGTGTGTTAGATATCAAAATATTGTTTGACGTTCTTGTGTGTATCTGAATGTTACAAAGGTCTTCTTGAATTTTTAAAGGTAAGATTTTTTTTTTCTAAATACCCTTATACATAATAACCAGGTGAAGAAATTAACGAAGCAATTATTTTTCCCGTTTTGTCTGTTATGCTATAACATTTTATTTAGCTACAACATTTATATGAGATGAGATTAAGAATATTTTTATTATATTTAACTACAATTAAACTGATTTAGTATCTCATTTGTAAAGGTATATTTTTTATGAGAAAAAACATGTTTTTTTATTAAGTTCGAGATCAGATAAAGAATAATTAGCATAATAGAAAGTATAATAATAATACCGATATCTTGTGTACAAGCAGGTGTTAATAACTATGCAGTGCAATTAACAGTTGTAAGTGCGCGAGAAAATTTTGATCATTTTAATGTTGAGTGCAATAAAGTACTTAAACTTTTGTATGCAGGCAAGGGTGCCAAAAGTTTTGCGCACTGCGTCTCTTTCTTAATCTACAATGTATGATGCTAACCTGCCAATTAAGTGCAACTCTACAAATTATTTTATCTTAATACGGTATTTTAAAAATGGACAGAAATATTAACTATGACAGCATAAATTCTCATCGACGTGGCTATTAGAAATATTAATAATTAAAAAAAAAAACTGAGATCTTTTAATATATAAAAATAATCAAATACTGAATGTCATCATCGCGGAATGTCTATAATGTAAGAATGTAATTTGTCCATTCTAATGTTTTAAATAAAAGCTGAAAAATTTACTTTACTTTTTTGGATATTTAATAAATCTAAACAAAGTATAAAACAAAGTTCTGGCTTTGTATTTCCGCTAATTCCTTCTAAACCACGGAACGGATTTAAAAGTGATTTTCACCCTCATTCAGATAATTTATTCTGGCGCCAAGAATTTAATGGTTTACGTAGGTTAAACCATTGAACATCCGAGTAGGTGTATAAAAATGATCAAGGAAAGATTTGCAGATCCCCAAAAATGCTAAAATAAACTCCGCCGGTGGCATATCTCTATCCTCTATGATTGTCAAACAATAAACATTTTTTCTTTTAAAAAATCAATAAAAAATTGTACGTTACTTATGGAGCAATTTTTTTAATTCAATTTTAATTATTATCCAAATAAATCTATTAGTAATTTTGGACATTAAATGTAGATTTTAACTGCCTTAAAATTAAATCTATTTGACAAATACTTTAGAAGACATCATAATAATGAAGACTACGCGTAACCCAAAAATTCAATAGTCGCCGCGAACCAGATGAGGGCGTTGTCGTATTCATATAAAACCCAGTCCCCGACATCTGTCTGTCGATTTTCACACAGTTTTCTTCTACACAGTTCACTTCTAGATGATACCCGTATATTAGTGAAAAGGAAGGTCAGAAGGAAAGATTACGTACATAATTTATTAAGTTGGAAAAATACGAGGTTAATTGTCGAAAAAGCTTATAGGAGTTATATACTTTGCTAACCGTGCGAAGCCTGGGCGGGTCTGCCAGTTAAATAATAGGTTTTTTTTGTATCTATATCCGGTGAACCGTGTGCTCGCTTGTCATCTTATTTTCCAAAATAAAAGGTAAAAATTATGTGAAGAAAATATAAAATTCTAGATATTCTATTCTAGATAGATACAAGGTAACCTTGTAACACCCACACGTCTGTTAGTTGATTGCCTCAAGATGGGTTGATGCGATGTTTAAATTAAAAAGAAAAAGTAACAATTTAAAGAAAAGCATACGCCTATCACAAATTTATTACTCTTTTTGACCACTTTAAATAAGGGATAATTTATAGACACTTCTTATAAGATAATATAAATATCAAAGTTAAACTAAACATATAGATTATTTTGTAGAGAAAACGATGGTCATCGATGATAAAAAATATTTTTTTTTTAAATTACAGTTGTATTATTTACTAGGCATTATTCTAAGGCATTTAAATAAATTTGTGAAAATCGTTTAGTCCATGTATGTTTTCTGAACATTCGTTGCACAGCTCGATCGTTCCTCGGAAGACAGTTGCCAAGCCACTTGCGAAGGGTAGCATGCCTTTTTCTGTGTTTTCTCAAACTTGTACTAGATATTGTCTATTTTGTTTTCCTCCATGTACACTACGAGTATACACTCTTAAGGAACCTGGAAACGTCTGAGTGCATTTGAACCACTGCTCTGATCAGGCTTGAGTTCGAATATCTCGTACTGGCCTCTAGCTTTTTAACAATTCACTTATTATTTAAGTTTATCTAATTTAATAAATTATATACGTTATCTCTCCTTCAGATCCCGTTTTATTAGTGAAAACTGTAATTGACAGAGTTTATTTCATAGCGGACGGTGTACATTTTTTGATATATTATAAATACTGAAATGATAATTTTTGATAAATAGTTTAGAATCTAATATATCAATAGAAAAGAGTTTTAATTTTTTGATATTCTGTGAATTCTAAACTAATTGACAAAAATATTTTGACAAATAGTTTAGAATCGTTTTGAAATCATCATGTACCTGCCCTTTTCCCTCTTGCGTAGGGTCGGCGTAGAATGTAGGTTTCTTTCATATATTCTGGACTCTACTGTAGTCCATACTATTACTGGTTTTGACTACAGTTTTATTTACCAACACCAACCCTTCTCGGGAATAGCATCATTTTTTATTTCTGGAAATCTACATTTATTTCTTGTATTATTTTTACGTGTGTCCCGTTGCTGGGTTTAACCCACGTAATCCAAGAATATCTTCTATTAAAGGTTTAAAGACCATTCTAAGGTTTAAAGACCATTTTATTTTAATTAACAATCAATAGCGTAGAATTCAACTTTTTATTTTAAGTGCTTTTTAAAAATCAAATCATATTAAGGTATTGTAAAATTTGACCCAGTACGAGTGTAGGTACTGACGTCAGTTTACTCTTCTGGTTCTTATAAATGAAGAGGGCGTGAGTTTAGTGCGGCCTTGAACTGCTTTAGCACTCTGCAGCCATGTTGTATACGTAGCTCGTGTATTTAAACATGTGCAGATACAGATAAAAAATTGAAGTTATATGACAGTGACATTTGACATTATTTATTATGAAATTAGAATAGGTACTTCTTTCAAAATACCTCACTAAATAAGTTGTTATGACTATACTTTATAAAACAAAAGTTACATTTTTTTGTAGTTCATTCAGGATTTATATTTAAAGGACTCCATAGTTGACTGGGATTGATATTATAAAAGAGTAGACTACGAGTAGATCGTACTGAAATTGTTGGTATTAATATATGTATCAATGAATTCATGTAGAAGCTGGTTGACACCTACAAATATTCCGCATAGTACTTCATGAGAGTCATCATCATTATCAGTCAATAGACGTATACGGATCGGCCCATTACCGCCCTCTTTTGGTGTATTCCCGTAAGCTTCATCAGGATATAGGATCAAGAAATCCACCTCGTGGCCATCATCCTGTAATCTTCAACAAACTACATTATACTCGAATATTTTCAAATATCGTTTATCATCCAATAAGGGACTCAAAAATCGCACGATTGTATCTTTGTAGGTCTAGTTACATACATTCGCTTGCTTCATGATTGCATTCTGTGGAGTCGTGGTTCTTTTCAGTCGGTCCATTCTTGCGAAAGCTGATGTTTTGCTGTCTATACTACATCACATGTTACAAATTGAAATCGTTTGACTGCAGTTACAGCCTTATTAAGACATACATTTAAAAATTATATTTAAAATCATTTATTACTTAATGTCGTCTGAAATTCGAACTTACAATTAAAAAGGCGTTTTGTAAAAACACTAGGTAAATAAACATTCAGATAAAGCACATAATTTTGTACAACACACGAACATGACGGTAAACAAATAAGGCTCATTTTATTTATTCTATTCACTACTCGCCCAGAAATAAATTTATTGCGACCCGATAAATTGGTGCCTTTAGGCAGGCATCCTCAAGCGTACCCACCTCTGCTCTTTGTGAGAGGACCATTAATCAAACCAAAGAACCCCCAGTCCACATCGATAAAAGTATCGTTATACATAAATAAATTACACGCACTCGGGTATCACATTTTGCAAATTTCAGCGGATTCGCTTCAAATGAAATACATTAGAATAACTACTAATAATTTCTTTGTAATTACAAATTGTCTAGTTTGTATATTTACATGTTAATTGTTTCGATTCTTTTAATGTCCAAATATACATTTTGTAAAATTTATGAGTAATCTTTCGATATGGAATTCAAATAATATTTATAAATTGAATATGAAAGCTTAGGCCACCGTATTATAATTATACTCTAAATTCTCGTGAACTTTACCAACTATTAACAATTTACTTTTAACTGTAGTAGCGAAATAAGATTTAAATAAATATTACTGCACTGAACGCCGTGTTCTAGAGAGATAGGTGATATCTTTTGGACGATCACACTAACTGTGATGCATGTTCGTCTCAAAATTAGAGTATACAGAGCTGGATTATTTAACATTAAATACTTTTTGCTCCAGATTACGATTAAAGAGGTCAGAAAAAGAACTTTTTTCTTGTTAAGATACTGGCGTCGTAATAACGAAACGAAAAGAATTTTAAAATACGAAGTTCAAAATTTGTTGTAGCTGTAATGCATTAACACAATATAAAATTTAAGTATTTTTTTATAAAATAAATAAAATTTATTCATTTAAAAATTATAAAAGAACAAATCTAAATAAATAAAAATGGATTGCTGTTACGTCAACGAATGCGAAAGATTTGCGGTGACGCCAGTTCTTTTGAGCCCTCAAGTTAAATGCTGCGATAGTGCACCAATTTACGTTCCGTGTTGCAATGAGAATAAAGTCGTATATTGCTGTGAGAAGATACGGCCTTGTACGCCGGTGACGAGGAAAGTATGCTACGATGGGCATTGCGACCACAGCTGTTCACACTGCTCCGAAGCGCCTCAGAAGTATTGTCCGACCTGCCGTCAACCAACCGGTCCGCCTGCAAAGACGGCAGTCAAATACGTTATGCCTTGCTACCGATACGAAGATGGTCGAATTGTAAGTTTCATGAAAATAACTACTTAAACATATAGTATACATGAAAGACAATTCAAGACCAATAAGCATTGGTATCTGCTCTTAAAAATTAAAATAAAACCAACTGTTAGCTTCCGCGTCCTTATAAACTATCCACGGTAGACTGAAATAGCCTTTGCTAATATTATATTTTTTGATCTTATTACGCTCAATATATTATTATTATAGCGTATAAATAAATACTCATTATTTGAGATTCAGTAAAGTGAATGCTATTTTTACCTACCTAATTAGGATAAGGATATGAAGCATTAAATTGTGTTGACAATGTATTGATCCTCTAACCAATGGGTTATTAAAAGTTCTCCGTTGGTTTCAGGAACAATACAATTCCAAAGTACACGGTAAACTCCCAGCTTCTGTTTATAAAAGGAATGGGATACAGGATCAAATTAATGGATATAGAGGAGCGCGACGTTTTCTGTGCGCGGTAGAAAAAGAAGACAAACATTATGTCTACACTGCAATAGAGCCTATAAAGAGAATCTTTCCGAGAATTACTCAAGAAGTATATCCTGTGAGGCTATCACAAAAAAAGATTTACGAGAAATAAATTAAGAAATATTGGAATAGGAGTTAGGAAGAGTTAAATAAAATCGGTTTGAGGGTTAGGAGTCCACATAATATTATTTGACATATTAGCACCATTGCCATAGTAATCTATGACGTTAGGGTCTTGCCACGATTCTTACCCATTCACCCAAAGACCATATATAAATCCAAGAAATAAAAAATATATTTGTAAAGCTGCCAAATTATTAATCCACACATTAATCTATGAATTCAATTTCAAAATCATCTTGCCATTTATATTCTACCTACTGCGGCTATTGTTCGTTTTTGATTTTTGGACTCTTCGTAATAATAGAAATCAATGCGATATTAATGCTTTAAAGTTATCCTACACTGCATTTATGGAATTAGTTTAATTAAATTTAAACTTAAACAAATAAAAATATTTAACAGTCGCGAAAACGATACTACGGTAATGAGTCGTATGAAAGGGTTCAAGATCTAAAATTAAAATAATCGATAATATCACCCACACGTACTATCCGAGGTTATTTTATTCCCCCGCAATATATTCGATTTATCTGGTTGCTTTCATCAATCCATAAAAAATTACCTTACTTAAATAGTACAATAAACTTGGCAGGTGAAAGTTATGCCATCATCTGCACTTAAACGGAACGGCATTCAGGATCACAAGTATAACGAGAGCAGTGGAGTTTCTTACTTGTTTACGCCAATGTCCATACACCGCCATTTGGGCGGATAAACCAATTTATATGCCGATCGAGCCGATGAAGAAAGTTGCTGCTACTGTATCTATGAAAAAATGAAGCCGAATTTTTCAATTTGTTAAATTTGATCGTTTAGTAGACTTCTTGCTCGAAATTAGTCAAAATAGTCAATCGATGGCTACTATAGATTCTAAACTTTAACGTTAGTGGTATGATTACAGGTACAAAACTTACCTGTGTCGGCATTCAAGCGTAACGGAATGCAAGATCAAGAACATTCGAAATTGTTGGGAACCGCAAATTTTTTGTACCGATGTCCAAACGATATTTCAATTAATTGTGATGAGTAAAATGTTTTATTGATTTTGCATTTTGTTAACTGTTCTTGTTCATTGAAGTTTATTGTTTTGTAGTTGCCGTATTTATTATGAAAAATAAAGTATTTATCAATAACGAACAATTTTTATTTTTCTTTTAGATAAATCAACCCACATGTTTAACAAAACACGCTTGTAGAGCGGTCTGCAGTTATTGTTCGACACAGAGAGTGCAATCAATGCCATTGCAATGCCTCCCCTGTGAACCGAGAAAGGTAGTTTTTTGTTTTCTATTACATTGCTCTCAGAACGATAGGTGATGGGACCGAAAAGTCCTGGAATGGCGGCTACCTATAAGCCAATGCAGCATAGGTAGGCCTACCACAAGATGGACCGATCTGGTCAAGATTACAGGATTGCACTGCATGAGGGCGGCAGAGGACCGATCGTTGTGGTGAT
>DWLR01005121.1:0-11293 GCA_018246295.1 Papilio alexanor hazarajatica
GCGCGGGCGCGCGCGCCTGGCTGCCGTGGCCGCGTACCGCGCGCTGCGGGGCCGCCCCGCGACGCCGTCTGTTCCTCGCCTCCTACACCTGTAATTATTGTAAACAATCGAACCTTTCTTTGAAGCAGATAAGATAGTAAATATACATTGTTTTAAAACACTTTGTTAATTTTATTCTATTGCAAAATCTGTTCTCGCTAAGCGTAAACAATTACATTCTTATACTTAACAGTGGTAGAGCCTGCGTCGACAACAATTGTTACACGAACGGGTCACGGGCACAGAAAACAAGCCGGCCAGTAAAAGTATTCTGCGTTTCTCGTGATGAGTGAGGCGCCGGAGGTCCAATCCTTGTCCTCTAATAAGGTAAAGATCGGAGAGGAAAAGGATTTGACGGGGAAAGGGATAGATAGGATAAGGAAACCTTTGTCCTTTTTTCTGTTTATTTTTTTCCCTCCTCTACCCATTAAAATTTGCCTACGCATCTGCAATTCATTAGATTGCAGGTACCTATGATGTGCAACGGTCACCTAATAACAGATGAACCTCTTGATCGTTTGCCACCTTCTTCTACCAAAAAGAAAAACATCGATAAGTCTGAACGGGCGGCAAAAGATCATCATAAGATGCACAAAACAATGTTATTTTGAACCCAATACAGTAATGTCAAATTATGAACGTCTGATTGACCTGTAAATAATCTTCTACATGAAATTACATTAAAAACTGTGCACTTTATTACATTTCCGCAGTAATTTATTACTGTGGCCAACGTTTTTGGGACTGATGACAAGTCAAATGGCGGGGCAGTAGGATGGCAGAACTAGATGCTATACTAAAGATTTTATAATTGGGCGAAGTCAACCAGGCAATTTGTTAAACATGATAAAATGTCGTTCAACAAAATGAAGCGTGAGTGCTAATTGGTCATATTTATTAGCTTTTTTATTTCGTTCCTAATAATTTTCTGCCAACATTTGCTGTGATTGTTGTAAAATTTATTTAAAAACATCTTTGAATCTATTTCTTTTTTTTTTGCTTAAAATGTGTTTGAATTAAAAATATATTGTTCGTGAATTTATAAAATTATAATTTTATCAAGCTAACTACTCCAGATTGATTTATTTAGTACTAAAAAGGGTTACGGAGTTCAGAAAACTTACAGAAAACTTTGTTTGATTTCTTGGTAATATTGCATGAGTAGGGACTTCTATGCATATTCAACAAAAAATTCAAAATTATAGAAAATTACCCCATTTACGCTTTTTCAACACAAAAATTTTCTTAAATTCTCAATTTTTGAGAAGAAAAAAAAAGTGTTTCATACATTCCCACAGTAATAACGACATTTTAAATGAAATAATATTCACCATCAATTTCACAATTATGAAAAGTGATCCCATTCACTTTATTATCAGCACAGTTTTTTCGCACATTATAAAATCTTGAGAAAAAAGTAAATAAAACTTGCAAACTTTCGCATAGTAAATAAGTCCGACATTTTGTAAACTACTGTCTTGTGCTGCCCTGTATTGTAACATGTTCTAAAATTAAATAATCGATTTTCGGAATTATAAAACATTTAAATTAAAAAAAAAATCGATTATCGAATTTTAACACACTAAGACTGAAAAATCGATTTTTGAAAATTTAAAATAAACCTAACTTATTATTTTATTTAAGATAAAGCAAATCTTCTCTAACCTGTTTTCTTATTTTATTTAAAACAAACTAAACCTAACCTACCCTGCTCTTTTATTTAAAACAAACCAAACCTAACCTAATCTATTTTTTTTTATTTCATTTAAAACAAACCAAATCTTTTTTAGGTTTGGTTTTGAAAAAAATAGGTTTGGTTTATTTTAAATATAATAAAAAGTAGGTTAGGTTTGGTTTGTTTTAAACAAAATAAAAACAAATTAGGTTAGGTTTGGTTTGTTTTAAATAAAATAAATAAACAGATTAGGTTAGGTTTGTTTTAAATAAAAAAAACAGGTTAGGTAAGGCATGTTTTGAATTATCAAAAATCGTTTTTTCAGTTTTAGCGTGTTAAAATTCAATAATCGATTTTTTTATTTTACTGTATTAAAAATTTAAAAATCGATTATTCAGTTTAGAACATGTTACAATAGAGGGCAGCATTTAACACTAGACAATTCAAAATGTGAGACTTGTTTACAAAATGTCTGACTTTTTACTATTTTTGCAAAAGTTTTGTTTTTTTTTTCTCACAAATTAATAATGTGCGAAATCAATTGTGTCGATGGGATCATTTGTTGTCATTGTGAAATGGATTGTGAATGTTCATTCATTTAAAATGTCGTTATTACTTTGTGCATGTATGAAAAAGTTTTTTTGTCCTCAAAAATTAATAATTTGCCAATATTTTCGTGTTAGAAAAAGCGTAAATGGGGTAATTTTCTGTCATTGAGAAATTTTTGGTGAATATGCATAGAAGTGCCCACTCATACAATTTTACCTTAAACATAGACATTTTGAGATTGCCAATGTAACTTGACCTTTAATCTATATTGTCTAATGGATTGATCATGGTTCTACTTAAGCTGGTTCTTTCGGTGAACGCGATTTCGTGCTTATCACGAAGCGGGTGAAAAAATTTGCTTTTAAAATTTTTACAATGCTTCTTCTTTAGGTCGCTAGATGGCATAAAATAAAAAAATAGGATTTAGTAAATTTAAATTTGATTAGTTATTTAATCAACTGTATAATAATGCTACATCTGAACCGTCACTTAGCTCTAAAAGGTCAAATATCGAGTCCATATCTTTTAAGGACGTCCTAAGATTTTAGGTGACATTTTGGCAGTTATTAAATTGAAAGTTATTTGCTTAATTTTTTGTTTATTTAGGTTAGGTATTACTTAATTTAAACAAGAACTGAATTTATAAATTAGTTACTTTTTCTTTCTTCGTAATCCCTACTAATATTATAAATACGAAAGTAGCTCCATCTGTCTGTTACGGTTTTACGCCTAAATCAGTAAACCGATTTTGAGGAAATTAGTGTAGTGTAGTAAAATGATAGATTTGATCTTAGGAAAAGAAATATGCTACATTATATTGCGAAAAAAAGGGTTGAAAAGGTAAGGCGAGGGGTTCGTATAACCTACGTAACCGATCATCATTAAACTATGTGCACATATTCTTTAAGGTATTGGGAAATTATTATATAAAATATTTATTACAAAAAAAATACTTAAAAAAAATAACTAAGCTCCTTTATTACTTATCTACAAAGTTATTCGCTATGGAGGTCAACGGAACTTTGGCATACCTAATGAGAGAATGTGTTGCATACAGAAAGGCTCATAAGTTTTCGAACTTTTATTCGTAGGATAGTTCATATTTTCAACTTGTTCGAGAATACGTTTACGTAAGCTTCTCGGTAAATTTTCCATATTTTTTCTCACGCGAAGATGATGTTCAAGCATACATAGACTGAGTTTTATAAGTTTCGAACGTCGATTTGTTATCGAGTTATTATTTAGACGAAAAATAATTAAACTATTTATTGCAGCTATATTCATGACCGCATAAAATATTGTCATTGGCCAGCGTATTGCGCCAGGTTTTTGTAATATTATATTTTCTGCCCTTGCGCGGACGTTAGTCTGAGATGATTGCGTTTTAACATTTCTATACTGATGTTATCAGGTTCTATTGCTTTGTCGTTTGGAATACTATTTATAAGGTAATCGAATTCTTCTTTTAATATATCTGGACCTACGTCATCTATTTCCCCGTTATTTTCCTCTTTTATGCACTTCTCCATCAGACCCTACCCCTCATAGACTTTTTCTATATATCTGGTCCATCTTTTTACTATATCTTTGTTATCAGTTAATAATTTTACCTGTTTCATCTAAAATTGCTGTGCTCTTTCGATTATGTTTTTTTTATTACTTTGGCGATTATATTATAAGTTTGTCCCATTCTATCTTTAATCATTAAATTTTGTATCAGTTTACATGAATTTTTCGCATCTTTTTGTTTTTCTTTCCTACAATAGGCAGTTATTTTGTTACTTAGTTTCATATATTTATTAATACTATTTAAGTCTACTTCGTTTTCAGTTTTCTTCTTGAAATCATTAATTCTGTAATTTTATTTGTATGCTAGTTTTTCTTTGGAACTATTTTTTGTTTTTCAAAAGATTCTTCTGTACATTCGATTGTTATATTTCTAATATTTGTCCATCTTTATATCTCTCCTTATTATTTTTATATTCTAGTAACTTTATTTTAACCTTAATTTTAACTTAGTAGTAGTACTTTGTACTATATTGCATTACTTTCATTACATTATTTCCTCTATTGTAACTTATTCTAAAACTGAATAATCGATTTTCGAATATAAATCGTTACCCAACTAAAGTATGAAAAGTTGTGAAGAAGATTCGTGTTCGAAAAAGGACTGTGACATAATAGGCCTGTCAGAGGTCAGACGGGTAGGCGGTAACATCGGAGAATACCAGAACTATGTCTTGTGCTATATAGGAAAAAACAAAAAAAAAACGGAGTGGGTTGAAATATAATGATAATTAATTATATATAATGTAATTCCTTGAAATTAAAGGAAAATTATCGGCAATTTTATCGCCGTTAATGGGCATTCACGTTGACCGTTCAAGTGTAGCCACTCGCGTTATCGCGTTAAAGATTACAACATTTGTCGCGATGATAGGCACTGACGTTTCCTGTTACTGTGGCCTCGACATTGAGCGCAGAGCACACAGAAAGCGGTAGTGGATCGTTCGCAATTCACGGGGGGAGTTCGGCGGGTCTAATTCTTTGTTTTATATGGGATCAGATCACACGAAAAGCAGGTCGATCGAGGTATTTCACCCCGCCTGCGCATTTCGAGCCGCGTGTCGCCCATTTAATACAAGGATAGACCCGCCGAGGTCCCGCTACGCACCGAGCACGACCCGCTCCCGCGTTGTGTGCGTTGCGTTCTAGTGTATCGAAGCATGCGCGCCAGCGGCGCAGATTTCGCACTGATCCACTATGTTCGCAACAATTTTTCTAACATTGCAAATTTACATGTGGCCATGTTAAATACCAGTATAATGAATACATGTACGAGATATCGATTCGTCATCGAAAGCGCCAAGGCCGGCAACGACACGCTCCGGATGCAGTTACAACTGATACATATTTAATTGCTGCTCTAACAGCAGCTCGCCCCCGCACCGCACCCCGCGCCCCTCGACCCTCGATCCTCGAATACTAACTTTTAACAATATTTTTCAGATATAGGAAAACAAATAACAAGTTTGAAATAATATGTAAATTGTGGCTGGAAATTTATTTAAACGTTTATCCAAGAACTCGTTTTGGGCGAAATCCTTGTAATTTATTTTTTTAGAGTTAAAGGTTATGTTATATTTTTATTTAACTTTTGTTTGTAGTACTTGCGTACGTATGTTATTAAAATGATTAACGCATACGTAAACAACGTTCATAAAAGTTATGTTATGAATGATTACTGTCCGAAGTAGGCAGCGGTCGGCGGCTGCCGCAAATACATCAGTATATACACATTTATAAATACATAACACTCGTATGTACATATACATAATCGCATACTAAAGTAAGATCAAATATGCTGTTAATGGGCACTTCAAAACAATATTTCTGTAGTGCGATTATTTGTTTTAACTCCGTTCTAGAAATTCATGTCCCACGACAAGACTAGACTTAAAAGTACAAATGCATACACAGAACTGACCTTGTGTTTATCATACAGAGATGTACATATTATGAACATAGATGGAATGTTTTGTGTGCGAACTGCACAATTATTTCACTGTCCTGCAGGAGCGTAAACTCGATTGCAGATGGCGCGGCGGTGAATCGCGCCCACACCGATGCTGCAACAATCGCACTTCGGCGTCCCTCGCTGTCTGCGAAGCGATAACTGTTAGGCGCCGGTCGCGAGTACCTTACGTCGCCTTGCAAGGTAGGGGCAGTTGTACCAGGAAGGCAGCTATAAAAACAGACACCGACGGAAACCTTGACACGCAAAGTTTGCAAGGAGCTTAGAAAGCCGGCGTGATTTCATATTATTTCGAGCTTATTAGGTCCAACGTCGGACAGAGGCGATGGATCGACGTCGCGCCGCCTGACCAGATTCTATTGTTGTATTGTAGTTCTATTCAATAGTATAGTATTGCTAATTGAAATGAGTACTTAAGCATTTTTGTTTAATGACTGCATTTTTAAGTTCTTCGTTTACCTTCTTGGCACAGGTCGACGACAAACGAAAACTTTTTAGCTCATCGTGAAAAAATAATGCGATATAATTTATATTTAAAATATGCGTAATTATTGAAACATTATTTAAATGAGCGCGGCGTTGTCCACTTCCGCGGCTCGCAAGTATCATGTGTTTTTTAAACATCTGTTATAAAAAATTATAGCATCTTTTATTTAATATAGTTGTTTCACCTTCTATCCTTGTAGTATGTTTACTGGTTGTCGGATATTGACATATATATTATAGACAATTACCTTACGGCCGAACAACTCCGTAGGCTAAGGCTAGTGGCATCACTGGCGGAGTAGCAAGTCATGGTACTAAGGCGGTCGACAAAAAAAGGATCAATAGCACGCAAGGTTGACGTAGAAAAAAAAAAGTTCCAATGAACCTGCGACCATGATGGCAGATTATAACGCAGTCAGCGATTCACTTTATCTATTTTCTTATCACTCAAGCAAGTAAATACGTGACGGCAATGTCAAAATGCCAAAACGCAGCGTTTCGGTGAGCCAGGCGAGAGTGACTTGTCACTACGTTTTCATCTCTTTGTGCTCGGGCTTTGAGCAACACGCACGCCCGCGACCGCTCCCCTGAGCTTGGCACCTGGGGCCAACCGTCCCAGGTAATGAAATGCACACAATGTTTTATAATATAGTTTAAATCAGAACAAGGTTCCAGGTAGAACTGAAAACAATTGTCAAGTTCACTATAATTTTTTTATGGAGGAATTCCGAGTCTCGCTTACTTACGCACTTAACGTAACGAGACTTGAATATGTATCCGGCAAACACGCAAGTTAATGATAAAGTAATGCGCAATAACAATTATTTTATAATGTTAACCTAGCCTAAGCCTAATTCAATGATTTGCATCTTATCGTTCGTAATGGCGCAAGAGAGATGTCATTTTATCAAAAAAACATTATCGACAAGCGATCTCTATCGCACGGGTCGCGTATTAATGCTTCTAACGATACAACATCGTGGTACAAAATTATCCCGCACTTCCGTACATCCGTCGCACAAGCTTAGCGCTGTCGAGCCGTCGCCTCACCTAATCTCTTTTGATTGATTGATTGATCGTGACGGACAGAGTGGCGTCAATCACTCGTCGAGCGACGGTGCCGGCAGCCCGGGGAAGCGGCGTCATCTATTGTATCTATCTACTTCACGTCTTCTATTGTGTTTATGTTATAAACAGCACTTTAATTAACCCGTTGTTCTAGGATCCAATGGCAGATCCAGGATTTTTATTTGTGGCTAATAATTTATAATGAAAATTATAATTCAGGGCTCAAGTGAAGTTTGTCAATTTATTAGTCTACGAATGTAATTTTATCTTTTAACGTTTTTTTTTAACAAAATACCGATTTCAAATTTGTATAATTCCTCCCCTTTTTTAGGAATAAGAAATAGAAAAAAGCTTCGTTGCCATGGTAATGTTGCTAATAACAGCTTTTTGACACATGTTATCTTTTATACAAATTTATATACGCGAAATTAAATTAGGTACAAAAAATTTGAGCTAGGAAAATTAACTATAATATGAAAAATTACTGAGCGAACGCATGTCTCACTTCAAATCCAATAAATCCAAACAGGACTTGTCTTAAGTCTACCGATATGTCAATTTTTTATATATGTATTTTTTGTAAAAATTAAATGGGACTTGCGTATATTTGCGACAAAACAAAAAAAAATTAAATCGGTTCAGAAATTACGAAGTTCTGCGGTGACAAACATAAGACTAATGTAAACATAAATAGGTAAATAAAAAGAACGTAAAACTGAAGTGAGAACAGCCTCCTTTTTTGAAGTCTAAAAAAACAAATACAGACCATCCTTTGTGAGAGTTACCTAATCGGACCCAAGGTTTTTGTATTCCAACTAATACTTTTATTTAGAAGAATGATAGTATGTCGAAACTTATAAGGAAAAAACAAAATAATTTATAAATGAGTGGCCGTGAGGGAAAAACACAGAAAAATATGACACACAAAAGTAATTTGAGGCGTGGGAAAGTACGGATTGTCAGATTAATCGATTACATATATCTTGACAATTATATCACTTCGCAGTGCGACTCAGTGGCAGCCCACGCGCGCACTCGTGGTCGTGCCCGTGGCGCTTAGGTTGCCAATAAACGTATTGTTTTATAATATAGGTATATTTATTGGTAATTACGTGATCCTTTCCATTGGGTTGTAGAAGAATTTGGTAGACACAAAGTACTATGTACATGATGAATTAAATGACGCAGTATTGTAAACGTTATTTCGCTTCACGTGAAGATATAATAATTGCTAATGCTTTTACAATGTACGTGAAGTGCAATCAAGAGGCGAGCGCGTTATGCAATCGATTGGAGTCGATTACCGCGAACAGTCCCGGGCGCCGCCGCGCGGGCACGTGACTCTTCTAGTTCATTCGATTCCGGACTTGTATGCAAAGCTTTAAATTAATGAAATCTTTTTACTACTTGTTTGTGTAATTGTGCTCCATTAGATATAATAAAGTAGCCCTACGCTGACGTCTCAACATCCCAACAAAGCAATCACAACTAATTTGGGCCCGCAAACTGGGTTAGAGAGAGAAGGCAAAAGTATGTGATATCGAATAAAAAAGTCACCGTTATGTATAAAATTATTGAAGCGATAAGAACATTTTTAAATATCAATCGCGACAAAATATATATCATAAATTTTCTAGAACTTTAAATCGCTGTTAGTATAAATATAATATAATAGCGGTAGTATTTTTATATTTCAAAAGATGGTGCGTGGCACCATGTACACGCGGTAGAAATTTTACTTCTTGTTTAATTATAATTTTGAACGAAACTAGACACCAGCGAAAATGCCATACGCATACTTCGGTCTTTACACCACCGCTGTTCTGTAGCGGCCGGGCGGCGGTGCGGGCCGCTCAGCAGAGCAGTTAGCCGACGTACAGTGGAGTTGCGAGAGTGTCACTCACATACGCGTCTATGTTAATTCTGTGAAATTTGCTCATGTGCGCAGAAATTTCGCTTCCGTCCTTTTTATTTAACGCGCCTAAAGAAGTAAGTAAAGGGTGTTTTTATAGAGGTATAGAACTTTAAGTTGGCAACACTTATTATATGTAATGGCAGCCATTTTTTCAGTTTTTAAGCGATTTATGTTAAGCTTGGTTTGGCATTTCAACATGAATAGACAGACGCTTGAACAACGCTTCCAAATTGTGCAAATTTATTTTGAAAATCATGGTTCTGTTCGAAATACGTATTGCGCACTACGTCCATTTTACGGTCAACATAATCGTCCATCAGAGCAATTAATTCGATTAACTATGGAACGTTTTCGCACGACGTTTACTCTAAATGATAATACGTATCCACAGAGACGTCGTACAGTGCGTACAGAAGTCATTGCTGCTGTAGAGCGTAGCGTAGAGGAAGACCCGAATCAGTCTATCCGCCATCTTACACAGGAATTGGATATGTGTCCGTCCACTTTATGGAAGATTTTGCGGAAAGATCTTGATTTGCGTGTTTACAAAATCCAACTCGTGCATGAATTGAAGCCACACGATCACTTAGCAAGGCATAGATTCGGTGAATGGGCCCAAAACAAGATTGCCATTGATCCCGATTTTCATAGGCGAATTTTGTTTAGCGATGAAGCTCACTTTTGTTTGAACAGATACCTCAATAAACAAAACAGCCGTATTTGGAGTGATGATAATCCTCAAGTGTATGTTGAGATACCGTCATATCCAGAAAAAATGACTGTTTGGTGTGCTTTATGGGCTGGTAGAATCATTGTTCCGTACTTCTTTAACAACGATGCTGGTCAGAACGTTACAGTCAATGGTGACCGCTATAGAGCCAGGATTACTGACTTTTTCCTTCATCAGTTGAACAAGCATGATGTGCAGGAGTCGTGGTTTCAATAGGATGGTGCAACATGTCACACAGCTCGTGCCACAATTGATTTATTGAGGGAAACGTTTGGTAACCGCATAGTTTCACGTTTCGGACCCGTAAATTGTCCTCCAAGATCGTGCGATTAAACGCCGCTAGACTATTTTCTGTGGAGATTTGTGAAGTCGCTAGTCTACGCCGATAAGCCCGAAATGATTGACCACTTGGAGGACAACATTCGCCGCGTTATTGCCGATATACGGCCACAAATGTTGGAAAAAGTCATCGAAAATTAGACCACCAGATTAGACTACTTCAGACCCAGCCGCAGCGGTAATATGCCAGAAGTTATATTTAAATTTTAATGCCAGAAGATTATTTTTCGAACACAGTAATTTTCATGTCAATTAAAAAAATCATTTTTGTTTTATTCCATTTCAAAGTTCTATACCTCTATAAAAACACCCTATTTATACATATAATAAAATCGTAGCTGATCGGTGTCTGTACATGGAAAATAAATTGGCAAAACTATTACAGAGGGTATTTATCAATGCTGTAGAACTCAAAACAACGATTTTTAAAATTTTTGTCTGTCACAATGTTCGCGCGCTAATCTCAGAAACGGCTTAACCGATTTGGATGCGGTTTTCGCCAATGTGTAGTAATTAGCTTCAATCGTTAGATTAAGTTATTTCATCTAAATCGGTGCATAAATAAAAAGTTATATTAATTTAAAGTGTTACGTTAAATATTTCTTCAGAAAAAATGCTATAAAATGACTATTTAGTTTTTTGGGATGAAACTTTAGTTTACTATATATAATATTCTATAAAATGACGATGGTTCAAAGATAATACAAAATTAAAAATAGACATTTTGAAACTGCCAATAACCTTCGATGTATATATTGTCAAATGGGCTGATCATGGTTACTTAGGTTGTACGCTTCGGTTGTACGGGATTGCGTGTTTATTACAAAGCGGGTCAAAAAATTTACTTTTAAAAATTTTACAATGTTGCTTTGTTAGGTAGCTAGATGTCATAAAATGATAAAAAATAGGATTTGGTAAATTTAAAAATTAATATTCACACCGATTATCAGGATTTTC
>DWLR01005122.1:0-11293 GCA_018246295.1 Papilio alexanor hazarajatica
TATATATATATATATATATTGTTACTTTATAAAATGTTTAATAATCAAAATACGACAAATGGTCTACTTTCTGCTGAGGTCTTTTAAATTTTGCTGCGATTAATCAACCTTGACCTTAATTATAAACAAACATTATTAAATAAAATACAATAGAAACGTTTAAATAACAAATAATCTCAAGATAATAATTCTGTATATATAGTGTCTCAATGGTTTAAAATGCTATAAGAATGTAAGATTATTTTAAGACAATGCGCATCAGAAAATTTCATCGTAACATCCCTAGAGAAGTCCATCCCGCAGTAATGTAAGACACGAACCTATATTCTAACACGGCGGTATATTGAGACATAAATTTTTCATTCCGCCCGAGGCCACTTTTGATAACCTACTTGACCAGTGCGTCCCAAGGGATACATAAAGGACTTCTCCTGTGTAAGGAATCACATATTTCATAACGTTCTTCTCTCACTAGGGTTGGACATCACTAGAAAAACTTCGATCAACATTTCTACCTTTTACAACCTTTTAATAAAAGCACTATTAAATTGTTTAAACTAATTTAATTAGTTTTAATATAATTAGTTTAAAAAAATCTATGGTATTTACTGCGTAGTTTTTATTCTATTTTTTTTCTGCCACTTTTTAATTCCTCTGTTTTCGTTTCATTTTTCGACAGATCTATAAATCAGTCTTATTATATACACTTTGATACGGTTAATACTTTTTAAAATAGTATTCCTAAAGAATATTTCGTTGACAGTTCTTCTTATGTGATTTGGGACATTTTTTATCAAACAATTTCTCATTCATTATCTTATATCGTTTACTTCACTTCGGTCTGTGTTGTTGTTATTCAGGGATGCAAAATACATAGAGATTGTAAATGTTTACTGAGCGTATAAAATATTATTTTCATTTCGATACCGTTAAGGGACGTCACTAAATAAACATGTCCTGTTCACACCCCCGAATTTTTTGTATCGTCGTACAAAGGGCTGGAAGGGCTACTGAACGGACACAATAATAAATATTTTGACGATAACACATAAATATTCCGCTTTTATGAATAGCAAAAAGGCGATGTGCCACCGAGGGCTGTAATTCCATACATTTTTATGGTCACTCCTTCCTCCTATAAATCGTGAACTATTTATTAGGGAAGCAGCCGTGCGATTTTTCAAGGCTCTCAAGGTAATGTATATTGGGTAATAATATAATGGTATAATGGGGATGTGGGGTGTCGTTATGCAAACTACAAAACTGTGTTTAGTGAATTATTACGACAAATTTATAGGTAATAATTTTTTAACTGTATTACAAAAAAACGTTATTAGTCAATGCATTTGACTTATAAAATAATGTCGCGGCATATTCAAATTTCAAGAATAACTAATCTTGTACATTTAAGACAACTAGTAAGGTACACGGACGATCCAGTTAAGGCTACGTGTGTGACTATGAGGCTTGAGACATTAACAGCGTTTTTTATGATGTACATAAGTCTACGTCCGGCAATGAACCTCTTTCGATTCGAAATGTATCGTAAAGCCATTAAAAGAAATAATAAAATAAAAAGTACAAATTATAATTAATGGTAATTCTGTTTTACAAAAGTGTGTTACAGGACTTGTTTGCATAGAAAACTTATTAGCAGCGCAATTTCACGGCGCACATCGCACATGAGTAGACTGCGGTGTCGCGTGTTCCTGCACGCTGTCGGCCTGTAATTTCCGGCTTTGTCACTAACGTATACTACAACCTACGCTGCCTTAGACCATTACCTCAAAGATTGCGAAGCGATTAAGATAGCAAACAATCTCTGCTATTATTTAATGATAAATTAATGATTACTAGCAATAAGTATAGAGCACAACTTAACATGTTTTACCTAGAGAATTACTTAGAATATTAATTTCATTAAGTTTGTCACGAGCATTTATACGGATAAGTATGAATGTATAAGAAACGTAACGTTACGTTAACGTTAACGTTAACATTCACTCCGTTAAGTTAAGTTATGATAGCTAATGCATATAACTACAATAGCTTCTTCATTTATAAATTAAATAAATAACCAAATGTATTTTATTTTTAAATTTTAAATGATAGAATTGTAAAATGTATAAAGATTTTTATAATTTTTTATTTCATTTTAACAGCAACAAAACGGACGTTATATTTATATAATATTACTTATATGGTATTAAACCATTTAAATCACTGTACATATCATTACAAATCCATTAGGCCCAAATAGGGCTTGTCTTAAATTTACTAATATGTCAATATCCGGTATATCTTCGAAACCTTTGAAACTTGCAATGCCATTCAAAATTAAATGAGGCGAAATTTTTTCAGCAAAAAAATATTAAATCAGTTCATAAATGAAGCACCAACAGACTAATGGGTACGGACTACCGATCGTGAGGTCGTGGGTTAAAATCCCGCCGTTCAGCTACTGTCGCTGCCAATATCGTAACAAAAGCATTACAGTTTAGTTAGCATTGTAAAAAAATGTCGAAGTTCTTAAATAACAAACATAAAAAATATAAGCGAACTGAGAACCGCCTACTTTATTTTAAACGGTTTGTTTTGAAGTCTGTTAAATAAGAAAATTTCGGTAGATGCTTACTTAGGAAATTTGCTATCAAAATAAGTAAAGGAAGTAAAGTTCTTGTTAAAGAAAAACTGGTAAATGTATCGCTTACTGTGTGCTGATGCATTTTTGTGAAGAGGTCAACACGATGTTAAGTGTCATGGGTACAACCGATTAAAGCAACATGAGGGATTAAATGTTATTTCAAAGATATTACAGCGGTAATATTTCCCATAATATATCACCCGAGCTTAGAAGTGTTGTCCGGTTTATTTTATATCTAATCTTTCCGTAAGGATAATCCTCTCTGTGGTCGTTCACTCATATCTGAGGATCGTGGTCAGCGTCAGGAATGCTGACGATGCTAACGATCTGGAGCGGATGATCTGCTTCCACCGGTTTCAGTCCAGCGCAGCTCTTACTTATGTGGAATTTTGAAGATGACTCATTTTTTTATTTATAGGTCCATCTATTTGGTGATCGGCCGCGCGACCTTCTGCCTTCGGTATTATCAGCCACAATAACTTAATGTAAGCTTTCTTCCCCCCTGCGCATTGTATGGCCGAATTATGAAAGAATGCGGTGTTGACATATGGATATATATATTTTATACGGAGCTAATTTTTTTTTCGCCGTCCAAGGTATTCCTTACACATTAAGAATACTTAACATTCGTCACCAGCACCACATCTCGAATGCATCAATCCTTTGTCTTGTGACAAAGAAGAATCCATCTGTCGAGTAATCTTCAGGTCGTCAGGTGTCGTACGACAGAAAAATTTACATAGTTGGCTGGCTACTTATAACAACTCCTAATATGGTAATAGCGCCAAAACGCATATCGCTGCAAAATAGAAGCAAGCGTTGTAATGATCAAGAAATTAAGCTATCTGTCGATGCCGGTAATGTATGAACATATAAGAAATTCTGCAGGAAATTTAAGGAGCACTAGATAACATTGTTTCAATTATAATACCGCTGCACATTTAATTATTTTATTAAATTATCAACTAATTATCTTAGATACGGATTTATATAAACAATAAGTAGCTTATTTTAAATATCACATAATATTTAACGAGGCTAGAGTTAGCCAGCGAAAATTATTAAATAAATAAATAATTAATTAATTTAAGCGTCTTCTTAATTATTCTAATTTACAACCTTTTATTTTACTAATGCCTTACGGTTTACCATAAGGCTATTGGGGCTTCAAAAGTGTACCCATAATATAGCTAATTTTGAAGTTACCAATTAGAAAATCATGTTATATATTTTACATTACTCATTAAATTAACCTAAAATTAAATACAAAAACTGTTTACACAACCGACTTGTCGTTATGATTATGCTTTTAAGAAACGATTCCATATGGGCACAGATAACAAAAAATCGTGCAGAATCTCTTCAATCGTAAAGATCAAAGATGCCACATTGATTGAAGAGCCATTTGGACAATTGACCCTTTGCAAGGAGAGCCTTAAAAGAGCTACTCAAAATAATTGGCCCTTTCATGTCCTTAGTGCTTTAACTTACCATCCCAAATTCATACAACACGCATTAGAGGATTAAAATGGTTGAAAGCTATGTTTTTACATATGTATTTTTATACATAGTTATGACTGTTATGAAAATGTACGCATAACAGATCTTGTGGATCCATAGTGGACCTTTATGAGGAAATTGAAAACGGAGAAATATAAAAGTATTTCCTGTAACATTAGGGAGAAAACATTTAAAAGTTCTTTTGTTGCTCATTGGTTATGGTTACCTACTCTTAGTGCCACCTATTTTTATTATCATGTGGTGTTTTTATCATCATCTATTTATGTCATCAACGTGGTATATGTTCGTCTATAAACGCTGCCACTCACTTTTGGAATAAGTTTTATATATATGTACTTAATACATATATATTTTTTTGCTTTATTAAACATATAATTATTAAGTAGCTTTTTATCTAAGCGCTCAACAAAGTAAAATGATTGCTTGAAGAAAGTGTGTATATTTTTTTATTTAATTTTTCTTGTAACATTGTCGATAAATTGCATGTAAAATCGCAACAATATTAATTACCTTCAACAATCAACACAACATAATTGCCATTGAGCCTACAAAGAAGCCTTTTCATAGCGAGCCTCGTAAACTTTTGAGGCTGATTAAAATTTTTTAACGAGACCGTCCAATTATGACGTAGCGTCCGTTATAAAATGAACCCCTGTGCCCTCTTGTACCGAGCAACGGCAGCCTAAAGAACCTACGAGTGGGGGTCCAAGAATTGTGGTGGTAGTTTTTTCAACAACAGTTCAAAAGCGGGGCGTGGTTGGTTGTGAACAAAAAGCTTAAAGCATCAAAGTTTTCGTTCCGTCTCTTTTCTATATCAATCATGTTTATGGTTTATTATTTATAAAAATTAGTTAATATAAAAACGATGAAATTTTACATTGACTCCCGTGAACACAAGTTTTTTTTTATGTATATCATTCTTTTTCCCTAACATCACAGCCACACATATGTCATATAGGCCACTCAACAAGTCCTTAGTGCAAATAAATAGAAGTAACGACTCGCGCGGTATTAAAAACATGTAACTGTCAACTACGATGATTATAAAACTAAACAGAACAATACCCTCTAGTAATAATAAATGAATAAATAAATATGAAATCATTTGAAAAAAAGAAATTAAAAATTTTGTCAATGATCAAAAATGGTCAAACTTTTTTTTTACTTTTTTATTTTTTTTAACCTTAAATTAGTTAGTTTATAAACATAAATTATTTAGAAATTATATATTAATATAAACTAAATAACTTAAGGTAAAACATATAGTAGGTCAGTCAGTCAGAGCGTAAGCGGTCCCTGCGTGACGCACTGTGCGACGCTGCGCGCAGCACGCGAGGTGCTATCATCAAATGTTCGTCAGGTTTACTCATCGCTGAATGTCTGTTACGAAGCACGTGGAAGTGAATCCGGAGCACTTTTTGCACTACGAAGTAGGAAAGTGGAACATTGACGTAAGCACTTAGTAGGTACATAAATATAACAGTTGCTAATACCTAGTTTCTATGAATTAATAAGGGATAGAATAATAAATTTTATTACACCTATATTTTGTATATAACTTTTGGAGAAAAACGAAACAATTTGTTCATCCTAAGTGGTTATCTATAAACACTTTAAACACAACTTCAGGAGTTCCAAATACTTTTTAAGATGTTATCAAGGAAAGGTGACAAATACAAAATTAGTATCAGATCGGATAGTACAGGATAGAAAGGGGATTTTCCAATGTTATAATATTCTTTATAATTTTTTATCACAATCCATAGTAACACAATAAAATTTACTGGTGGGAAATTAGTATATCTATAATATGTCCCCGTTGTATCCAGGAATTTTCGTTTTGACGAGATATTACAAAACTGTTTAACCCCTTGTTGCTATCCTAACCTTTATTTTGCTACGCAGGTTTGTGCATAATCTGCTGCTGCTATGTGTAGCTTTATAGCTGTTCTGTAATACATTAATAATTATTTAAATTGCCTCATTTAATCGTTAATTATAATAAATATTTTTCACACACGAGGTTGGCCCCGTAGCCGACCGGTTTGGATTTTAAAATAACCTGTTACACGTATAGTGTCATTTTTAATAATTAAAAAAGTGAATCCGAAGTGGCGTGACGATGCGCTGAATCGTCACAAATGTTTCGTTACATTATTCAAGCAGTCGTTCGTCCGAGACGATGGCACATCACACTACGGGGAAACACGTAATCAATGCACCTTATTCAGTCGAATAAAGTGTAATTGGTATTTTCATATGGAAATAGGCTGTAATAAATGAATCGCTGTAGGTTTATAATGTTAGCAACGCTTTGTGAACAAAACTAGACTTTCTGACTTAAAAATTGTGAAACTATTAAATCTAACGTTAAGTAGTCTATATCAGACAGTCTAATATCTACATTCGGACACTCACAGACACATGACATAACTCAAATCCCATGTAATCCATTTACTCAGCTATTGCGAAATTATAAAAAACAAAAGGTAAGCGGCATACACCAAAGAATATTTTCGTCAAAGTAGCTGAAGTTATGAGCTCATAAAAGTTACAAAATGTAAAGGCAGTGGCGGCACAACGAGAAATGCCCGCGTCATTGTACAGCTATTGACATCTGTCATATTGACATTAAATGTACAAGATTATACGTTAGCGAAGTGCGCATTGTCGCAAAAAGTTTATAGCATTTTTGCTCGGGCAAGCGTTACTTTCTAAGGTTATGGGGGAAACGTGTTGAGAGCTCTTTGTTTCTGTATTTGTTTATTATCTTGTTATGTCGATTATTTGTTACAGAAGACTTGAAACGGCTTAGAGTCGGTTCTTCATACAAATATGGCTAAGAAAATCGAAATGATTAAAAAACCAGTCTTTAAATCGAGAGAATCCCCTTCTTTTAATACAATTATACCCTACAAATTGCCTGTATTCGTAACGAACCATTAGAAAAGTGTATTGTCAACTTTTATGCAGAGAAAAGTAAAAAAAGCTATAACTTATTAAGAAAGGCTTAGAGTCTCCAGCTTTTATTTACAATTCTAAAAGAAAAAAAAATCTCTACCGCATTCGTTTTCAGATGTCCGACATATTACATCCTGTCGTCTTTTATACATTTGGGAACAGCGAGAGCTTATATTTTATTTGGTAATCAACCGTTTATTAATCTATAAAAGTGTCTCTTAAAAATATGAACAAGTTTTTTTTTTTTTTTTCGAAAAACTCCAACAGTGTCGGCCATTTCAAAGTTATTACTATACGCCGAACTGTGTTCACTCAACGCGAAAAACTCTTCACAATTCATAAAAAAGACGCCAAAAAGCATTTTATAACTCAGTAAATTCGGCCCTGGTGATATAAACTTCAACATACAATCGCCAACCGCCAGAAATGTGACATAAATCCCTTAAAACAAGAAGTTTAAGGATGATAATCGTTTAATTCTATGATATGAAAGTGTACAGATAAAGGATGTTAGTTCATAAAAGCATTTGACAGTTCGCGGTAAGGTCCGCAAAACGGTAGGCTGGACAATTTCGATGTCGGGGAGATATTGAGAATCGTTTTTGTCAAATGTCAACTTCTGTGGTCGCCTGCGTTGAGTTTTTAATAATATTTGTGGAGTTCTGCATTCAAGAAATCCAAGTAAATAAGATTTTTCATATTTTTTTGATAACCTTATTTTATTTTATTGTGATATTTGTAATTAGAACGTACTTAGGGTACCTTTAAGAATATCTTCACCTGAAATTTTGTATTGTAGACATTTTACAACATTGTGAAAAGATGTCATTGCAAGAATTATTTTAAGATTTACATATAAGTAATATATAACGAATAAATTGTCGTTAGCTTAGTATATTTTTGCCTGTTTTATTTGTGCTGCGTGTTTATAATTACTCATCATAATATTTTACAACTGATTTAAATTATAAATCAACACCAAAAATTATAAACTTCGAATCAATAAAATGTACTATCGTCCAGTTTGGTATAATAAATTGCTAGAAAATATTTTCGCTTTTATACAAAGCTATCAGTTGTGGTAAATCCTTCCTTAATCGTAGAGAATTTAAAAGTAATTGTAATTTATTTCCTATCCCGTTATAATTATACGGAGCCATGGACTCATTTCAAAGTTTTTGTTTTTCAAATATCTTGCGGTGTTCTTATAGGTGACTACGCCGTGGTGTGATTTACTCTCCGGCGAGTTTTATCAAGGACAAGCCAATTGAGGCCGCCAAATATTAGCAGGAGTAATGGAGTTTGTTTTTTCTATAACAATGAAATTACAGACTAACTTAAGGATGTAATTAAAATATGGTATTACAGACATGTTAAAAATAGCCAATAGGTAATTCTATACCTTGACAAAGTTCTTTGACTAGCGAAATATTTTTTAACAATTATTTTAGTTAATATTATATAAGTAAAAAAAGCAAACCCTTTCTTATATGTAGTTAATTCAATTTTTTCACATCTTTAGTAGAAAGTATTTTCTTTGTTCAATACATTAGAATAATATACTCTAAAACTTAGATAAAAAAATATTGGTTGTGAGCGTTATTTCGAAGGGTTAATGAACTAAAATATTTTAGCAAAATTAAAATGTAAGTTTAAATTTTTAAGTTAAAAACAAAATATTTATTTACAAATATATGTATTTTCAATTAGCGATACACATAAACTTTATGCGTCATATGTATTTACTATGTTTTTATACTGTTGTATAAAATGGTATTTGTCAGTATCCAGTTCGTAATGTGTAGATTTTACTAACGGTATTTAAATTGCTAGCGGAAAACTCGAAAAAGTATTCACCGAAATGTGAAAAAAACCAAGTCTTTTATAGAAGAAGGGGGCAAATGAGCAACGAGTCACCCAAAGGAGCCATCCGTAATACCAGAGGAACCGCAGATGTCGTGCCGGCCTCTTAGGAAGGAGTACGCACTTTTTTTGAAAGACCCTAAGTCGTACTTGCTTGGAAATACCGCTGAGGATATCAGGGTAGAAAGAATCAGCATATATAGTACCTACGTATATGTAACGAATTTGACGTTATGCTATAGCTGTGTTTTATGAAAAAAATGACAAGAAAGTGATAGCACAATTTTTTAGACCGCTTTTAATTTCTTCATTGAAGAAGTAATGTGTATGACATCAAAGACCTTTTATTACGAAATGTTTATGATACACGAAAGTCGAGTACGAGTCCACAAGCTAGGGACAGAGCCAAGAATGCTAATTGGGACCGTCTTTCGAACAATGCGTAAACAAAAGGGGATCTTTTTTAATTTGATTTGTTTTTTAAACATTAACATAGGGTGGGTATGGGTTTATGAATGTTTATGTTCGAAGACGCGTGTGACAGTTTCTATGTTACTCTTTTTGTGATGAAGAGATCTATTTGATGTGACTGCGTAAACTTCGCTGCAGGTAACTTTTAGACGCTTTTAACATTGACATAAGGATAAATTATTTAACTACGTAGGCACTACAAAGGTTTCAAATAAAAATAAAATTATTAAAATTTCTCGACACATAGTAATTTTGCATTTTCATTTAATGTAGGATAAAAGTACTTACAAAATTCTTAAAAAAAATAATTTTACATTTCTATTTTTGCTTAAGAAAGATAGCAAATTAACAAACGGTTTTTAATTAGTAAGATTATTAGTACAAAAGAGCATAGTTTTTAAAATGAAAAAGAATCTAAAATATAATATCAAAATGTGTGTAAGAGGGTTTGGACATACGATATTACTCATACTCATTTGTGACGTGGTACAAAAGTTCGGGCAAGACAAAAGAGCTCCGGTTAACACGTGTAGTTGGTAAGTGCGCCAGTTCAACGGCCGAGCTAAAAATGTACAACACTTCCTGTAATGCGTAAGGTATAGTGGGCTATTTTGGATTGCGATTACACTACCACTCTATTGAGGAGTGGATTCTCTTATGATTAAAGGCCGACTGATTGAGTGCGGTGGCCGACGAGAGAAATTAATTTGTTGCGTCCACGTAATCTCCGGATATCTAAAAAGTAAACGACTTTTTTTATACGAAACCGTAGTTTTACTCTACTTAAATCTGATACATACATTTTACAGCCATCAACACTTAGGTAAATAAAGTACTATATACATAATATTACATATGAAATTGGCGTTTTGTACAGGAGGAATATAAAGTCATTTTTTTTGTTAAATGTATTTAATTAATCAAAGTATGCAGCGTTGTTATCTATGCACTTTTGCCATCTCATAGGTAGTTCATTGATCCCTTTACTAAAAAAACCATGGGGGCGAGAATCAATAAACTCTTTGAAGGCGGTTTGGACTGCCGCATCGGAGTTGAATTTTTTTCCTTGTAAAGAAGTTGTCCAAATTCCAGAAAAAATGGTAATCTGTTGGAGCAAGGTCCGGGGAGTGAGGTGGATGTCGCAGACATTCCAATTGTAGCTCATCTAACTTAGTGGTTGTTTGTTGTGCAGTGTGTGGACTTGCGTTGTCGTGAAGCAGCAGTGGCCTAGAGCGATTGACCAATCTCGGTTGTTTAGCAATTAGTTCTTCCTTCATAGTTTGCAATTGCTGACATCTGCCGTAATCGTTTGGCCAGATTTTAGAAAGCTGTAGTGAACGATACCGGCGCTAGTCCACCAAAAACTCACAAGTAACTTTTTCTGAGTCAATTTTCGTGCAGGGCAGGATTTGGCTAGGTCTCTAGAGTTCAGCCATTACGACAAGCGCTTCCGATTATCGTACAGTATCCACTTTTCATCATAAGTAATGATTCTATTTAAAATCCCTTCATTATTGTGTCGGTTGAGCAAAGTAACACAGCAAAAGTCGACGCGTGTTTGCAAGTTCGATTCACTCAATTCATCGTTCAAGTTTTTTTACTTCAAGTGGATTAATCCCGATTTGCTTCAAGTGGATAAATACAGTTTTATCACTTACCCCGAAGCCTCCAGCCATCTCTGAAGTGCTTTGTGATGGATCCGCTTCCACAGTAGCCTTTAATTCTTCATTTTCCACTATGGTCTCCAGCCGTCCATGGGGTTGGTTCTGAAGGTCGAAATTTCCAGAACGAAAACGTTGAAACCAAAAACGTACCGTGCTTTCTTTTGCGACA
>DWLR01005123.1:0-11291 GCA_018246295.1 Papilio alexanor hazarajatica
AGTCGATTTTATATCGGCTTCTACTTATTTCACTCCGAAAATTCATACATGGTGTGAAGGAGTGATGAAGGTGGAAAAGGGGTGATCGGTTACAATTCGTACATAATTTTGTCTGTACTAATAAAAAAAAATGGAAAGGGTAAATAAAATCATTAACATTTAAATATATTTTCGTTACTTTTTTACGTTTTGATTCTTTTCCTTTCTTTTTTCTTTAATTAAAAAATTGTAAACTTGATGAGAATTGATACTAATTTCGCGCATTACGTTACGAACCACCACCGTATTTTGGGATAGAAAATTAAGGCACAAAATCGCATTATTGAAAGGCGCGGGCTCGGGTGTATCAAATACTTTGTACATGCAAGCTTCTTCGTCACGTGCTATGGCGACGCACTTTGATGCAGCCCTGGTATCGAAATCTGGTGTGGTAAATACGTCCCATCCATATCATAACGGCTTGCTGATGCCACGCTGATAGTTGATCACACTCACAATTACAACTTTAAACTTATAAGCCTAACAAAATTGACTAACCAAAGATCGTATTTTTCTTTTAAAAAAGACAACGCAGTAATTGCTATCGGATTCTATCGCTTTATTTGAGATACCAGACACAGAAATTACATTACATCATTACAAAATCGGCTAACCTAGTCGTGATTTACTCGTAAAATTTTACAAACTTTTGTCCTACTAGCTTACGAAAATACATGTTCCATGGCAACAAGGCTAAAAAAAACCTTTTCTTTTACCAACACCTAAAAAACCACACGTCTTATTGTTAACTGCATCAAACTCTAGAAAGGAAAATTTTACTAAATAAATTATTGTTTCAACTGGCAAAATTTAAAATTTCTCAGCAACTGATAACCTGATATCTAAACAAAAATAGTTAAATATACATAACTTCCTATTTTGTTTTTCTTTGTATTTAGATCATAACATATTTTTATTTCTTATCGATAGAAAACATTTGTTTGGTAAAATTTTGTTATCATTGTAATGCGTCATTTAGGTTCAATAACTCGTAACCCAAACACATCGACTCGGAATTAGAAAGAATATACTAATTAAAGCAAATATACTAATTAATGGTAGAATCATTTAGCAAAAAATGCTATTATTAAAGAAAAAAGTAAAAATAATTATATGTGGTACATTGGCAAAATTGATTTTGCATAACGAGAGAACTGTGCTATATTTGTGGTCGGGTTTTGTGAAATTTCTTCGGTCCCACAGTGAGATAGTTGGTCTGTTTGAGGAATATGAAATATGTTAGTGTTTTAAACATTGATATTTTTCTTGTAGAAATAGCAACACTCATGATTATTAATGTTTACTATTTTAAGTTATTTGAGGTGAAAACTGTGTTTTGCAATCTCGTACGTCTTCAATATTTTCTATTTTTGCGCAATTTCACGACTAAGCTCATATCTTGCGTGTTATTTCTACGCCAGGTGACCACAAAGCCTTGTAATTTTAAAATTTTTACTTTTCAATTCGATTACCTGTACATATTTTTTCTATGAAATTTCTAAACTTACAGGCACAAACTCGCTGGACAGGAAATCGTCACTGACAGACCAGGCGACCTCCGCTGCTGTCGAGAATGGACCCGAAGTTGACGCAAAAGCCGACGCCACACACAGGCATAAGTAAGTAAGATCTTTTATTATAAAATACCTTAGTGACTGACTTCGCTCTGCGTTGTCAGTGATCGTGATTTTTTATGACGAGGAAAGACATTGTATTCAGTATAAATTGAAAAATATCCCCCATCTTATGCAATTTCAAGGTACTAGTAGACTATCCGGCCAGACGACTTTCACTCACGCCGCAGGTCGTGCTTTCGATTCCCACCCAGGAGAAACATTTGTGTGCATGAACATGTCTGTTTGTCTTGAGTCTGGATGTAAAAGACCACCGGAGGACGGGCAGCAGCGTCCTTTTCTTACTACGGTGGATCATACTGCGATCGCCAACCCGCCTGCCAAGCGTGTCGATTATGGCACATTTCTCCCCAATGATGCGATCAATGGGGTAGGCCTAAGTCCAGCAGTGGACGATCATAGGCTGAGGTAGGTAGTAGACTATCATCCAATGATAATAGTGCAACAAAGATGGCACTTTAATACATTAGTTTTTCTTATGACACTTCACTAAATGTAAAAAATACATCAATGTGCATTTACAGTACGTGCAGAAAATAAGGATTTAAAATATATATTAGGTAATATTTTTTTTAGTCAAGACAAGAATCTAATGAATGAAGCGGAGATAACAATAGAGCCAATAGACCAGGCCCTCAAGAGTCCGACCAAGAAGCACGGGCGCCACTCCTCTATGGACCTGGCCAACGGCAACACGTCCATCACGCAGCTGCTGGAGAAGTGCGTCAGCAGCACCGAGAGCGAGGAGCCGCAGAAGACGGAAGAGGAAGCGCAGAAATGTGAGGAAGTTAGTGAGAAGACGAAAAACGGTAAGTTGTTTTGGTATCGGGTCTTAAAAATCCAATGATATTGGAGCGTAAAAGCTTTTTTATGGCCAAAGAGAGGACAAGCAAGAAAGTCGGTCAAAAAATGTTTTGTGACCGCCGCTGATATGGATATTTTGCCAGTCATTTGTAGAGGTGGGAAGATAAGAAAAAAGGCAGGCATCGGTAAAGCAAGCGTCAGCAACAATTGTCCAGTTGTGTAATAATGGCAAATATCTTTCCAGATGACCGACAAACCGAGGACAGGGAAGTGAAATCCGAAGCACAGAAAGAGGGGGACGAGAAGCTGGAAGAGTACGTGAACCACCGCGGCATCAGGTTCACGCCGCAGGAGGAGACCGCCAACCTGCAGCCCTACGGCCTCGTCTGCGTGAGGGAACTCTTCAGGTATTGCTATCATACTACATGCCTTTACATTTGTATCGTTCTCCGTATAGCTATAATGTTTCTGTTCGTGTCAGGTTCGTGATATCGCTGTGCAACCCGCTGGAGGGGCAGAACACGTCGGCCATGGTGCAGCTGGGGCTGGCGCTGGCGGGCACCGCGCTGGAGGTGGCCGCGGACCAGCTGCCGCGCTACCCCTCCCTGCTGCAGCTCGTGCGCGACCCGCTCTGCAGGAACCTGCTCAGCGTGAGTACACCGCATACGTCAGCTATGTACTACCACTGTCAAATATTAACTTAATTTTTTTTAACCCACATTTAAAACATGTAACAGTTAATTTTCAAAAGCCAATAAACCTAACTGACTGTACACCTATTACGAACATCATTTGAATAACATCCCAGTCTTCAAAAACCGTCATGCCGCAGGTTACAGGTCACAATTAAACGGACATACATACATCCAAAAAAATGTTAACCTTTTGTGAGTTGTGCAAAGCGCTGATTAAAATCTCTAACACAGTATTTCCTCTTTAACAGTTATTAGACACGGAAAGGATATCGATATTCGCCCTGGATCTTCAGGTGTCTTTCCTGCTATTCGAATCCTTGCGATTCCACCTTAAATTTCAAATGGAGGCGTTTTTCAAGAAGATCATCGCGATCATATCCGCTGATACGACAAAATCGATCTACGAGCTGAAAGAAATACACCATCTGGCGTTAGAAAGTCTAGCTCAGATGTTCAGGATACCTGGCTTCTGCGCGGAGCTGTATCTAAACTACGATTGTGATATATACTGCATGAATGTTTTCGAGGAACTGACCAAGTTGCTATCCAAGAATGTGGTGTCTTCCACCGCTTATAATATTCACTCGTTGTCACTCGAAGCTCTGATGACGATTATAGAAGCTGTCGAAATGGGAACTAGTCAGAAGATTGACATAGAGAAGAGTGACATAGAAATGCCGGAGGATGAAAAGGCAGCGGATGTTTACGGGAGGGGAGGCCACGTCTCCCTCGAGCTGGGGGGGATGGACGACGCGTCGGTGGTGAGTGACCACGTGACGCATGACATCAGCCAGTACTTCACGGGCGCGAGGACCGCGAGGCATAAGCCCACAGGCAATCTGCCCACCGAAGCCGAGCTGGATAACATTAAGAATATGAAAAAGGTAAGCCTAAATTATTAGGTCTGTTTTTCAGTTAAGACCTTGCCCATCGGTTCGGATTAATGGTTTCTCTTGCAGTGGGTGACGCAAGGCACGGAGCTGTTCAATCAGAAGCCGGAGCGCGGGATAGAGTTCCTGCAGGAGCACGGCGTGCTGGCCGCGCCACTCGACCCCCACGAGGTCGCCGTGTTCCTGCGGGAGAACCCCGACTTGGACAAGAAAATGATTGGTTAGTGGACACTGCATTGTACAAAGTCTTTTAACGTTTTTTAAAAAATCTAAACTGACTTAAAATTTGTATAGTTCTTCCTTTTTTGGGGATAAGAAATAGAAAAAAGCTTCAATTACAATTTCGGTTACCATGGTAATGTTGACAATAACTACTTCTTGACACACGTATCTTTCGTCGAAATTCATATACTTGGAATAAAATTACAAGAAAATTATATAACAAAATATGAAACAAACGAGGACGGTTGCCTAGTTTTATTGATAAACATTTATAGTCACGCTGTGTCTTGTTACAAACCATTAAATCCGAACAGAGTTTAAGTCTACCAATATGTTAATTTTTATGTCTACGTAGCCCAAGGTCCAATGACATTTAAAATTAAATAGACCCACTTGGGAATGTCTCCTTTCGTAACATGTTTATTGTGTGCGCACAGGCGAGTACATCTGCAAGCGGTCGTCGCGCGGCGAGGACGATGGCGGCGGCGGCGGCGGCGGCGTGTCGGTGCTGTCCGCGTTCGCAGACAGCTTCGACTACCGCGCGCTGCGCATCGACCTCGCGCTGCGCCAGTACCTCGAGACCTTCCGCCTGCCCGGCGAGGCGCCGCTCATCTTCCTCGTCATGGAGAAGTTCGCGGAGCGATGGCATGTACGTAACGACCTTCATTGATAATAAAGCTACAGTAATCTCAAGATTTGGGCGTCACACGTTTGATTTTCTGCGTACAACATATGATGGATAAACAGATAGAAATAGCTTTGGAATCAGAGTAGCAAGTGCTCAAACATATATTTGTATCTATCCGAATAAACATTATTATGACGCAGTCGGTTAAATAAACCTATTACCGCGAATATCTAACAGTATAGTTCATGTAAACACATTTTCAATTATTACATTAATACGTAAAAAGCAATGTGGTCTAAGTATGTCCGTTCGCAGACGACAAACGGCGAGCCGTTCGCCAACACGGACGCGGCGTTCCGCCTCGCCTACGCCATCATCATGCTGAACATGGACCAGCACAACCACAACGCGAAGAAGCTCAACGTGCCCATGACGGCGGAGGACTTCGTGCGCAACCTGCGCGGCTGCAACGGCTCCGGGGACTTCGACCAGCCCATGCTCGAGGCCATCTTCCACTCTATCAAGTGAGACTTGCACTAACTTTATTTCTTTTTTTTTTGGACATTCTTAATTCAATATTAGAAGTAATTCAATAATCCATAATTATTTATCGCGCCACGGCGAGCCCATGAATACCAAGTGAATGGTGTATTGTCAGGAACGAGGAGATGGTGATGCCGGCGGAGCGCGTGGGGCTGGTGCGCGAGGCGTACCTGTGGCGCGTGCTGCAGCGGCGCGGGCGCAGCGCCGCCGCCGCGTACCGCGCGCCGCCGCTGCCCGCGCACCACGCGCACCACGCGCGCCTGCTGCCGCTGCTCTGCCCGCCCGCGGTAACATCAACTTATCGAATATGAGCCCATTGATACTTGCTCGTGCAACATTTTCTTGATACTTATATTTGTCTTCTTCTTCAAATGTTGTATGCTGCAGTTCGTCAAATGTTAAGCGACTGTAAACAGATGTTATCATTGGCATTGCCAGCTATTACATCGTTAGGAGGAGATGTGAGAGAAATAGTAAAAAGAAAGAAAGAAATAGAAAAGTAGCAGACCCGGCCACGCGTTGCTGTGGCTGAGTGGTTTAGGAAGGATTTAAAAGACAAAATTTGACATAAATTAACATAACATTTTCAATTTCATTTTATTAAAAAATACGCTGATAACCTTTAATTAAAATAAATCGCAGTTGAAGTTTACTGAAGCACCAATCGATGTAAAATATTTTTGGTCAACCTGTCTTCTGTTAGCACAAATAAATTCGATGGTCTTGCTACACGTGAACAGGCCACGTATTATATTGCTTATGGGTAAACATGGATTCTCTAAATCTAAGCCACAAATAGACATTGTTTCACCTTGTGATTTATTTATAGTCACCGCGGAAGCTAAACGAAATCCAAATATCCAATCCAAAACAATATACAACACGTAAAAATAAAATGAAAAATAATCCAGAAAAAGCGATGTTACGTAATATATCGATCAAAAAGTCATATGCACAAGTTGAAAAAGAAATTACGAATTCAACGGTAGCGCCATCTATGAGGAGTCCATGATAAGCGGTCCGACAGTTTTCTATAAAAAAATCTAATGTGAGGCGCCATCTGTTCGAGATTTACGAAACTTAAGATTAATAACAACAACCTTGATGATCAGTTTATTGTTATTTATAAATTATTGAGACTATTAATCCAAATAAAAACTATCCTATCTCTTAAATTGGACCAAATTACTCATAAATGCCAACTTTCATCAAAATCGGTTGAGTTGGTGAAGAGTTTACTGGAAACGTGCATTGTGACACTGGATTTTTATATATATAGAAATAAAATTTTGGGAGAAGAAAGTGTATATCAAAAATTCCGCCGAACAAGATGGTGTGATGCTGTGACAACTGCTGACGCTGCAATCAGCGTTACCTCATTATTGTCGCGCCAGATATCCGCGCTGTCGGCGGCGTACGAGCGCGCCCCGCAGCCCACCGCGGAGGAGGTGGACAGCCGCAGCCGCGAGTGCGGCGCGCTGGTGGCGCTGGGCGGGCTGGAGAGGTGCGCGGCGCTGGTGGCGCGCCTGCAGCCCGACACCGTGCCGCTGGACACGCTGCTGCTCACGCTCTGCAAGTTCAGCGGCCTGCTGGCGCCGCCGCACGCCGGCTACATCGCCATAGGTTCGTACACAAGGTGCCAGCATGCACAGAATATAAAGTAACTTGTCGAAGCCCTCAACTAATATAACGTAAGAAACGAAGGAGTACAATAACTGTTTAATGTGTGATTCAATTAATTTCTACGAACATAAGGTCCATAATCGTATCGAAGTAAACCCCCCTACGTTTGCTTGTGTGTAGGAGTGTCGCTGGGCCAGTCGGTGAAGGCGCAGCTGGCGCTGCGGCGCGCGTGCGCGGTGGCGGCGCGGCACGCCGACTGCGTGCGCGACGCCTGGCGACACCTGCTGGAAATACTGCAAACGCTCTACATAGGACGACTGCTGCCCAAGGTTGGACTATAGTACATCAATATATACTAAAGTCTTTATCCCCTAAACTGTGTCTGTGGCGAAAGCTGTTGCATGAATGGGTCGGGAAGCTATGATTTTAAGAAAAACAGGCGTGAAGTAGACTTATTTTATGTTTTTACATTTCGTCTGATGAGTGAGGAGATTCTTCCACCTTTTCTTCTTCCCTTTTTCTTATCTATCCCGTCTTCTGTCCAACATAAAGGCCACAATACTACACAACTAAATAATTCAGTTGTAGCGAATGTCTTTGTAATAAAGATGTAAGCTTTTAAATACATTAATAATATCTACATAGCCATGTAATTATTTGCTAAAGGGTCAAGAAAATTACTGTAATTAAAGAAAAACTGTAATGAAATAAATTTTACGTCCCTTCATAACATTAATCAAGTTAGTAACGTGACAAAGTGTAAAGATAAAATATTAGATTTAATAATTACGAATGTAAACAATATAATTAAATTAACTAAATACTCCAATCCAGTGCTGTATGTGATGACATTCTACACCCACCTAGGGTGCGGTGTGTCGGCCGACAGGTCATCACCATTAGATATTGCAATCACTTGCAAATTAAAACAAATTATTGATGCAGAAGCTTATTCGTGTCGCAAACCAAATTTTCGTAAAACAGATAATACAGTAATCCTAGAACTTATGGAAGTTAACTGGAATGATAAAATCTATATCATTCCAGTTAACTTCCATAAATAGATAAATCATTGTGTTATTGAAATGGTTGAAATATTCCATAAAATTTTAAGAAAAACTGTAACTACGTCCTTTCATGTCACAAAAAACCGTGACAGGGTGCGTAACGATGTAAACCAGACAGGTTACTCAAACGCAAGTTAAAACGCAAATTCAAATATCATCAGAAATTTAAAAAATATAAAAATCTGTTGGTTAAATTAGTATTTAAATATTTGCCTGAGGACTGTGAAAAGCTGCTCAAAGATAATTATAATTGTTTAACGTTAAATTAAATTAAATTAGTATTTAACCTCTTTTTATTTGTAATTATTGTAAATACTGTATTTATTAAAGTTAACGATAATACGAAATTGTTCAAAATGAAACAATAATTTAAAATCTCTGTACATGTAATAAACTAATTTTACACTTTAAACTTTCTGAACTTAATGTTTAAATCTTAATTAATTTATATTTTTCTAATCAGCGCTAACGCTTAGTTTTTCTTTCTCTGCAAAAGCCCGCACAAATCCGCCCGTTTGGCGCCAACCTTCTTTTTTTCTTTTATGGTGTTGCCAATCTTTAAAAAGCTGATGCGAATACGAAGTGTTGCTAACATTAATAAATGAATTTATTTACAATGGACGTTATGGTTTAAAAATTGTTAAACAATAATAGTTATATGGGATGTTTAGAAAGTCAAATTACAAAAAATCCTAAGGTATTTAGGACGCACATTAAAAATTCGCGCAAAAATAAATAACTATCCACCTACCATATACTAGAATGAATTCAAATCAGACGTTCAGAATCTCTCCGACGCGTGCTAAATAATAGTCTGTCGTTATCGCACTAATGTAGGGAAGCACTCTCCCATCCCTCGTCTGTGAGCTCTCTATATCCAGCTGGTGATGTATGTAAAACCGTTAGAGTTTAAGAAAAGAATTATATTTAAGAAAAGAAAGAATTATGTTGGCGTAGGTGTAAATGTCAAAAGAATGTATATAATAAAACATGTCAGTTACAATCGTGGTTTCCTTCAAGTAATCAATCAATAATTACAAGATCTTTCAATTGGCGACGATAGAATTCATCGGAGAAAAGATATCGGTCCTAAAAATCAATGAGTTCTAAATGTCGGAGGATTGGAGTTTATATATGGAACGGCTAAACACTTTTTTATAAGCTTGGCGGTATTTCCAAACCAATACGACTTAGGGTCCTTCAAGAAAAGAGCGTACTCCTTCCTAAAAGGCCGGCAACGCATATGCGGTTCCTCTGGTGCTGCGGATGTTCATGGTTCATCACTCTTTTGGGCGACTCGTTGCACGTTTGCCCCTTCTTCTATAAAAAAAAAAAATAAGCTACAGCTATCTATAAAAATAAATAGACATTTACCATCATCCGTTACGTACAGTCGAGTTCCTTGGCGGTAGAAGAGACAATTGTTTGAACGTTTCGTACGCCTACAGACATTGACGGAGAAACATTAACCAATAGGATTCCACTTTTAAATGTTTTAGGACGAAAAAAGGTCGGTCAATGTTGTAACAATAGTTATAATAGTTTCGTCTGAATGGCAGAGATCGTAAAACTTTCCGAGCGGAAAACAAAGACAGCGGTGATAACAATAGTCAGGGGTACAGTGCAGGTACGCCACAGATTTTACTTTATTTTACGGAGTTTAGCTTGTCGCAAGGAACAAGGCAATTTTTCTGTAAGTGCAATACCGCCAAGGAACTCGACTGTACGTTTAAACGACTTGATTCGGGCTTGTGAGAGGATTTATTATTGTTGATCTCACGTTTTGGAGCAAGTTGTGGTCGCTTGTTATTGAAATTGCAGTTGGGCCACTATTTTTAGTATTACTTTGTATAGTTGTGTGTTATTTTTAATTTTGTTGGCAAATTATTCAAATAAAATAAAATCTTATAATATTTGTTCCCAGTGCCTAGTTGAAGCGGAGGACTACCTGGCGCCCAGCGGCACCGTGTCTCTCATCCGGGACACGGCGCGCGGCTCGGAGGCCGGCCTGCTCTCCAGTTTGTACTCCTACATCGCCCTGGGCGAGACCGGTAAGATAATCTTTAACATACATGAACAAAGAAATCCTTTATAATTTAGTTTTTCTCCACAAGATCTTCTACAAACGGCCCCATATTTCGTAATACTCTTGCCTAAGATTTTTAATTTCGACAAGTGATATACTTAGAAACTATCAGTATCACACAAAATGTAAAATATATGTCTTTCCATATTGAATGTTTTTTTTATACAATACAGGAATGCGCGCTCCGACGCCCCACGAGAAGACTTTGATAGACGTGGCTACGGACTGCGTGGCCAAGTGCAATTTCCCTGGCCTGCTCATCACTGAAACCAAATTCTTACAGCTAGAGAGCCTGCAGGTGATTAATTAACATTTTATACACTGAAACGAAAATAAACCTCAGAAAAATTAGTGATACAAAAATTATAAATCATAAAATTTATTTGATTACGCCCTCGTCAAACTTAGTTGTGTAGTAGCTTTAACTTAGTTTGCCCGTCAAAAGATATCATCGAATTTCCGTATGCCTAATTGTTCCCACGAGCCAGTTTCAAGAATGTAACAACTTATAACTAACAGAAGCTTTGTTTCTTTTTATAGTAATATATTATTATATTTGTCGTTTGTTCAGGAGTTGGTGAGGGCTATGGTGACAGTCGGGACGCCACCGGACCCAGAAAATCTACAATTAAATCCTCATTTAGAAGACATCACAATTTTCTTTTTGGAACTACTCGGAAAGACTCTTATACAAAATCGGTAAGTTATGCGTATCACTACTTTGAAATTTACTTTACCATTAAACATTCGCTGGCAGATCTGATCAAAACATGGTTGTAATAACTGTAACTTAATTTTTTTATGCTATCAATATTTATGGGACTAAGTTCCCATAAATATCAGCAATCATCGGATGAGTTTCAGATTGATTATCAGAATATATTAGGCTAAAAGAGGGATAAACATAGACAAGAAAAATATGGAAAGGCGACAAATATTAGGCCTTACGAGTTACAAAGATGTAATGTTCTCGACAGCGACCGGCTGCTGTGCGTGTGGAGCGAGGCGGGCGCGCACGTGGAGCGCGTGGTGCGGTGGGCGGGCGCGCGCGGGCCGCAGC
>DWLR01005124.1:0-11291 GCA_018246295.1 Papilio alexanor hazarajatica
GGACGCAAACCGCCCTCAGGGGTGTGCTCAGACGGAAGACCGCGCCGTATGGCGCTCCCGATGCGCTATTCCTTTTGTAAAATTATCTGCTATTAATTTTGGAGAACATACAAGGGTGCTCAATATTACAGCTTTGTAATATGATTGAAAACACGATGTTAAAACGGTATCACTCTTTTGAGAACATTAACAAGTAGGTAGTTAGTTATTTGCTTTGTTTGTACACTTTTTAGGCAATTCGATTCATTTACACAACATCCATGACATGTGGATCCATTTTTGTGGTGCAGCCGTCCTAATCTACTTAAGATGAGTACCCCAGTTTAACTCCCAATATTGCTGTTTAAGTGATTTTTACAAAAATGCATTTTGTCACACATATTACTTAGACAACATTAATTGTTACGAACTCATCTTGTTTTATGCCTTAACCTACTCGTATTCAGAATACGGTAGGTTCCAGCTACATTAAGGTATGAGTTGATCGCCAAACATCGTTACTGACCAGACAAGATAACAAGATTTACGATGTTTAAACTTTTTTGCTTTCTATACAATAATATGTTTCTTAGCGAAACTTCTCAAATATTTTTAGGTGTTAGATCAAACTAGTTAAATTTAAAACGTGTTTCAAATGTGTATACATTTGCATTGCGCCCTCCTGATTGGTGGGCAGATAACGCGGGGGTTAGAGGGTCTGACGATTGTTAAAAATCTGCCAGTATCGAGATAACGGCTGAAGGGAGTGGATGCCGGCAACACATAGATAAGCTGTAACGCGAACCTATACTACTGGGGAGACTTTTAGAGCGGAATCGACTTTATCACGCATAGATTGCCCAAATGGGTTTTTAAATTTGATAAATGGCATCACTTAAAGTACTAACTTAACTAACCTTGAAAAATACAATACATATACATATAGATACTTACAACTGTACAAAGACATACGTAAAAATGATTTAAATAACGATATAAACATTTAAATTACAATTTGTTCAAAAATTATGTCCTCCAAAATTATTGTTAATGTATGTTGTTGGTATATCGGATGATAAAAAAGAAATAAAATGATCACAGTCACATTTCTAATACACGCGAAAGCTCCAAAGTAACTCTATGTTCCTTTTCGTAGGTGTGTAGCAAAAGTAGGTAGGTTACACCCATAAGATAAATAAATAAATAATAGTAAATCGGTCTGGTTGGATTAATTATCAAGTGGCTTTTAAGAATTCCTTTCTTAACGCCATTTACTTGGATTCATAAAAGTATGAAGTGAATGGGTCATCTATGCCTATATTTCCCATGGTAAAGGTTTATTTTCGTTTCAAGACCCGTCCGTGTGTCGACTCATTTGCATGCCTCTGTCTTCACGTCAATCAAATGCAACTTGAACTAGAAATTACTATAGAATGATTAATAGTTATCTGATTTTTCATTCATAAAGCTGTCTCGCTTATTTGTCTCTTTTTATAAGACTCAAGACCGTATCGGATAATGAGGTGGTCAGAAGCCGATATTTTCGGCTATCTCCTTTTAGTGATTTGACCGCCATTAGGGATTTGATCCAAGCCTTAGATACTAACGGGATATAAGTGGGAAGTCTTAAGCGCTTGGCTTTCACTGATTCTTAAATTTAGGTACTTCTCTTTCCTTTCCTATAGAGTATGTTGAATACAGTTTTTTGATATAAGCAAATTTAAAAAGATATCCATACGATGCAACTGATCTGCTTGGGTAGGTTAGGTGATCTCTTGTGGTGATAGTGAATCCTGGAATTAGGATATCAACGCGCCGAGAAAAATTTGCATAGGAGATTGGCACAAGACTATCCAAGAACAGACTAAACGCCCAATGTTGCACACGATCAAATGTTTATTACCTATGAATCATATAAATAACTAGTTATTGTAACGTGTACTATAGGTAATTTTCACGTTAATGACATTAAGCAGGGTCGAGGGTGACGCGGGCCCTCCGCAATAAATCCAAATGCAACATTAAAACACCGCCCATTACTCGAAGGAATTGCCCTAAAATGCCTCAAACATGTGTCCAACTGCGACCTGTCATCGGGGTTACCAGCACAATGCGCCACAATAGTTTCGAATTATACTTTTGCTGTTGCTGGCAACACTGCGACAGACGCGCGCTGCGGGGCGCCGCCACGCCCTCCCCTTTGCCATGTCGCCGATTTGTTTTCTCCACGATTCATTTACAGATTAGTCGGCGCATACATTTGTACAGTAAGTTATGCCTTTGAATGTCTAGTCTCTAAGAGTTACTGATTTTGTACAAATTTGTAAATTTTCTAATAAAAACCTACATACAGTACTGATAATATATGGTATATGTAAATAATTAAATCTGTAATTTATAAAAATATTTAGGAGTAGTAAAAATCGAGGGATCGCGAATAACTTTCTTTGCCTTGACGGCACACTTCACAAATTTTATAAGAGCCTCGGACCTCAGCACTATAATGAGTAAATCACATCCCAAAATCAATATGAATCAAAGAAAATTAAATAGAAAAAATTATAAAAATTACTAGACACAACTCATAATTGTCGCATCTGACGTCTCATAATCTTTGGGAACATTAAGGTAACAAGGCGTAGAATGCACACCGCCGGGAGGGTGCTGGAGGACTGTGTTTTGTGCCAATAATTAGAGGTCTTTACTGTAATAGAAGCACAAACTGTAATCCTTAATCATGCTAATAGATGTGCGGTTTGTCAAAAAAAGGTTAAATGATTATTATAAATAATATCAGAGAGCACTGTACCGTTCCCCCGCCAAGACGAGATACAGGAACGGTCCATAATCCTTTTCAAAGCGTTTCGTAATTTCGTATTGCAATACCTTTGGTTGGGATGATGCTAAAAAGCTCAAATTGTCAAAAGAAGATTTCTTCGGTAGACTTATCAGGCGTGCCAAGAGTCAGTTGTCAGTCGCAAATCTTAATATCAATTACTTTACTTATCTTAATTTAAGTAAATTTTTAATAGTAAGTGCATTATGAACTTTGAATGCTACCACCCAATTGGACGTTAATGTTTTAGAGGGACTTAAGCAGTATATACCATGGATATCTTCAAAAACTTTTAAATTGCGACAAGCATTGTCACTCGCCCCATTGCTTACTATACATTTTAGCACTCACTTTATTCTGTATAAAAGCAGTGGCGGATTCAAGATTTTGTTTTGGGAGGTTGATGCTACTGAGAGTAGTAAGATGAAAACCATAAGCTAAACAACATTTTATAGATTGAAACAGAACAAGGTAACGTTAGTTATTTTGTTAAATACCATAGTAATTATCAAGTTCAATTTAATTAATGTATACAAATAAATGCCTGTAAGTGTTTTACGCCAGTTCTCCGTGAGATCGAAGTAATTTCATGGTCTTACAGTACCAGTCTACGGTTGCAGTTTAACGAAGACTCAAATCCCAAACTTGTAAGTAAATGTGTTACCAAAGTATTGAAGTTTTTGATAGTTAAAAAAAAACTTCATTATAACACAATATTCATGTATGGCCCTATTCCCAATTGCATTATTTTGAAATACCTCTCGAAGTCCGTTGAGTTAGGAGCCCCTGGCGAGGTAACAGCTGCGTATCACCGGGGCGCTATAAACTTCGGTACTGCAAACTTTTTCATATTCAACGGATAAACTTTTGACGGAAAACTCACGTTCAGCTTGCAACAATTAGAAATGAAAACCACTTGTTCTTTTTTATTGTTGTAACAATAATCTTTTAATTAAAAAAAAGGAAAACAAAACCGATTTCAAATTTATATCATTTTATTTATGTCATTTACAAATCCAAATAGGGCTTGTATTCAATTTAACATTATGTCAATTTTCTGTATATCTTCGAAACCAAAGGTTCAATGCCATTCAAGATTAAATGGGACCCACTTGCAAATGTCCCTTTCCAACAAAAAAAAATTGAAATCAGTTCATAAGTGTCGAAGTTCTACAATGTAAAAAAACATAGAAAAAACATACAAGCGAATCCTTATTCTGTTTCGGTTAAAAATTACCGAAAACTAGTGTTAAACAACATCTAGTTGTTATTACGTACAATTTGCTAACATATTAAATGACAACGTTATTTACAAAACACTCCTTTTATCCCATCTTCAAATAAGGCGCGGTGCACACGTCGCGCACAAAGCATTCACCAGCTAACTGCACAGTGCACACAGCGGGTGAGACTACGCTCCAGGCGCAAATAACTTGGAGAGCACTAGAGATACATTGCAACATGTGCTCTATAATTTTTATAACACCCTTCACTAACGAGAGGGATTCAAGTGCTTGCCAACACGATAGTAGAGCACTGTAGAAAAACCAGATTTTATACTTCAATTATTTTATAAAAGAAAGAGAACATACGAGCAAGCTGCTCACCTATTTTGAATGATTGTTTCCCATAGACATCCACAGCAACCATTTTCCAAGACAATTATCTATCATTGGCTATTCTTTCAGGCTTCTAATATCGTATCTTATCTACTCGTGTCACTCCACACATTCATTTCAATATTCGCATTTCTGCCAAGTGCTCATTTTTCATCCATCCCTTTAACTGGCCAACGCTTCAATACATTCACTATAATAGGTCCTATCATGGTTTTTTTAAATCGTTCCCTTTATTTATCACTCATGTAACACTAATTCTGTTAAATTAATTAAGGAATTCTTTTCTCTCGAGGGTTTTTAAAACTGCTCCTAAAAATATCCTACTAAAATCCCTTCTATTTGTGCATATATTCTAAATTAAAATAACACATTTCGATAATAAAACATATTGTATGTTTAGTTCCATATAAAACATACATAAACGCGTTGTATTGCACAAACAAGCAAGGCATCGCGATCGAGTATTGATACAGGCGAGTATCAATCTCATTTCATGTAAATATTTGAGTTATCATTTCGAAATTTGCTATTCAAATCCCGAATAATCCCCGCACAATGTGCAATACATTGCTGATTTATGAGATGAAAATGTTATACATACATATGATTATGCATTTTTGTACATACATATTGCCACATACATATAAATATCTTATTTAATTTAATTCGGTTTCCACAAAAAGATAGTTCCTATATTTATAGTCTTTATATTCTTTGTTTGCAGTAAAAAATAAGAAAAAACGAAGAAAGGATAGAAGAAGAAAGGACGAAAAAAAATATTCCTTTTTGAAATAATAACGTTCGTTCTACAAAGATAAAATTCTAAATTTGATGCTTATACTTCTTCTTGGAAGAAGAGTTTTGTCTTTACTGCTTAGTTACGAGTACTATACGCAAGATATACAGAATATATTTTTAGTTGATGGCAAAACTACAGTACGATTGAAGGATAATTTTGACACACTATCTCTGCAGTTAATTAATTAATTTATTTATTATTAACGTACACCAATAGGTTCAATCTGACACTCACAGTAAAACTTAATAATTACTGATATCTAATCCATTAAAAGTTATACACCTTAAACAAAATTATACAAGTATTTTACAGTAGGTACAGAAATAAGACAGAATAATTGTTGTATAAAAGGAATTTCGTATGTCTTATAGACATATCCATATTTACATAATTATTCTTTTGTTTACAAATTTAGAAATTTAAAAGTGATGCAGATTTACATCCTACGTAAGATTAATGTGTCATCATACAATTTTTACCTTATTAAATGTCTATTATCATTTGTCACCCTTTTAATAATTTATTATTTCGAATCCGTGATTACTAGTTGTTTTTGTAAACCGTACATTTCTTTTATTAAAGCCGTGGAATAGTTATTGTTAAAGACGGAAATTGAGTCATCTTATATATACAATTGTTATGTGGTCAGTGATAGAAATATTTAAAAACATATTTTATTTATTAAAGTTACTTGAAACAGTGACTACGACGACATTGATTTACTAACTAATTACGATCTAGTACGAAAGTTGTATATATACAAAAACATTATGAGGTAAACAATATTCTTAACTAAATGACTTATTGGCTAATTACTAAATACACGGTAAATGGGAAATGTCAATAAGGGGAATAATAAACAGATTGTTATGTCGGGATATAATTAACTAAAGATATGGTAATGGCTCGTTACAGTAAATACATATTTAGAATCAAAGTTAATTTGTACATAGATGTGGGAATGGTAAATACAGCATTAGAAAAATGGTAAATATTGGCTGACATAGAATCTTACAGTTTACGGAGTTATGTATATGAACTTATAATAGAGTTATGTCTAAGAGTATGCATAAGGTAGGCGGGTATTATATAACACATATAAAGAAACTAAAACCTATCTTCTTTGCAGTTAATTTTTTTATCTAACATTTTCAATGTCAGTCGAGATATTTCTTTCTTAGTAATTGAATATGATTATTAATTTCATGTAAAAGAGAATCTGAATAAAAAACTTTAAATGTCGTTTCTCTGTTATCAGACGAAAGTCATGGTTTTATTTTATTGGATTCAAGTTCAAAAAACTATCTTATATACATACTAATTATTATTTTTTTTTGTTATACATAACTATGTAACTTATAGGCGGTAATTGCTAAAAATTCTTTACTTTCCGAGCTAGTCAAAAGACTGAGTTACGGTAAGATTCTCGCACAGAAATACCAACTTTACGGTAATTGAAATAAGATCAGTTTTGATAGATTGGGTTTGGCGTAAACAAGTGGTACAAAATCAAAAAGCAGATAAATTGGACAACTATCCTTATTCTCAATTAAAACAATTTTATAAAATTAAAATAAATTGTATAACTACGGAAACTATGTTACAATATTTTTAATTGTATTTTTAAATAGATAGATATATTTGTATTGTAATATATTTAGTATAGTATTTACATATAATGTTACTATAATAAATAAATATGGTGTGTTTAATTTAACGAATACATATGTACACACGTATGTAAATATATGTACATATTATCTATAGAAGATTGTTTACTTGCATATTTGAAAAAAGTTTCATGTATTGCTTGTGTACCTAGCTCTGGAGTCTAGACTCGCGAACTTATGTCGCATAATTATAGTAAATTCGATTAACAAATCAAGCAACAATAATAAAATCACTTTTAATATAAAATGATTTTCTCATCTGAACGCTTTGCGCGCCTCCCCATGAATACTTGATCAGGTCGGCCGCCTACACCCAGTGCGCCGGGAAATGCCTCATCTATATGCAGGGGTCCGTTCACTTCCCTGCTATATTTGTAAACACCACGACCTGAACAACGCAGTCAGCGATTCTGTATTTGTTATTCACAATTAGCTCATTTACATGATGGTCGTGGATGTTTACATAAGTAAATAAGTTTTTGATACATATACCAACCACCCTAGAGTCTAAAAGTTATCCTGTCTATTACACCACATTGTGTAATATCTAGGGAATCAACTCTTAAATTATATTTGTAAAAATTCATACATGCTATTGTTTAGAAAAAAGTGATTGGCGTTTTTGAATAATCATTGAACGATACTGAGATTTAAATATTTCTAATCTTTTTTGTACCTTTGGTCCATATATTTTGATGTCAATTAGTAATATGAGTGGATAAAAACTTGAAAACAATATAGGCTCTAAATTACTTTAAGAACTCTTAGCTAACTTTTTACCAAATCCGTTCGAATAACAATATTACATTTTATATTATATAAATCCATACTATTGTTATCAACGTGAAAGTAGCTTTGTCTCTTACGCCTTCACGCCTAAGCCACTGAACCTATTTTGATGAAATTTAGTACAGTATATACAGTAATATATTAGACCTTAGGACTTGGCTACCTTTTATCGCGAAAAAAAGGTAGAAGGGGTTGAAATAAGGGATGAAAGATTGTATGGAAATTCGTTATTGTTGGAGATAAAACCGTAAAGCTTTCTATTTAGGTACTGGAAAGAAATAATTAAATATTTGTTCTAGCATTTTTGAAAATTCGGCCCACACGGGGATGTAATAGAAGAAAGTTCGTACGGAAGTCTAGAAAAATCACGCTGTCACGCCTTACCTCGGAACCGATTTTAGTAAAATTTGGTACAAAATAATACCTTTTGTTGTAAAAAAAAGGCATGAAGCGATTGAAAGAAGAAATTAAAGTTTGTTTGGGAGTTTTTAATATCGCAATATCGAAGATAAATCCACGAAGCTTTGTATTTAGGCATTGATAAGAAATAAATAAATGTTTTGGTTCAATCTACATGTGAATGAAATAAGAGATTAAAGTTTGTATAGAAGTTTGTATATGATTACTATATTTATACATATTATGTATGTTTATCGGATGCATGTGTATATTTAGTTAAAATGCTGTTTTACACGTCACTCGAGCACGGGACTCGCCAAGCGCCATACACATCAAACTCAAAAACAAAAAAAAAATAATTTATAAAAACATATTAAAATATGTTATTTGCAATAAACCAAAACAGTTTATATGCGTATTATTTTAAAAATAAGTATCTTACAAATCTTGAAACTGCTGCCCACAGTAACTATTTCAAGAGGAAGTTACGGGCAAAAGCTAGTACTTCCATAGAAAAAGAATAGGTACAACATAGCGGAACGAACGAGTAATGGACTCCGCTCATTTCATGACTGCTCCTAACTAAAGACCTCAACACCCTGTCAATGCAATGCTAATACTTTTTTGAAACTTTTACAACGGAAGCCTACCTAACATATACCACCTATTTCCCGATAATTCCTCTTCTACAACAGACGGAAATAAAGCTTACTTCAAAATTCAAAAATTTTAAACACAACATTCCCTTGAAAGCCACAAGTTAACAAGCTCAAAGATTTGTCTTATTTAGTATAAGTGAAATAACAGTTCAAATAAAATCCAAATAAATAAAAACCTATAATCTTGTAAATCTATGACCACAGATCAGCAATAAATTTATTACAGAGACCCGAGGGTCGAGGAACCGCCCCTCGCAGCCAATATTCAGTACAAAGTTAATAATTATCATTGAGAATAGGAGTTTTTGTCGTATTCCACCAAAAATCGTATCAACACAAAGGAAACGTGACACCGATGTCAAAAAATCACTATAATTTTGCGCCCTACAACTACGCCCCGAAGAGAACTTAATCAGGACGTCGGGGCTTATATTTCTGTTTCCGATACGATATACTATATAGCGTTTGAGCACAGATTATCCAATCAGTTAAGATAAGAGCCAGGCATTTTATCTGTCGCCGTTACTATTCGAATTAACCGCCAAAATTTGACAGACGATTTTGACAGTTAAGATGGCGGAATAAAGGCGTGTATGCATTATGTAAGGAGGTTTAAATGAATCGTTTATAAAGCCATCTATCCACCGGTTGTCGTGTGCGAGACGCACGCGTGTCGGCCACGTGGACGAGATTAGGCCGCGTATTCACGTCGCGCGCACAAAGGCGCGGGGCTCGCGGCCGAAACGTCAATTGTGTGCGGCTTGGGGGAGAAAATTCGGTAAGTTAGGTTGGATTTAAATTATAAATGCGAAATACTAGCGCTTCTATTTGCATATCCCACGGGCGTATTACGCTTTTTTTAAGTCCTTAGAGTTTTAACTTGCATCTAATGTTTTTATAACTAACTCGTTTGTCTTTTTAACCTAGACGATTTAGGTAGCTATAGAAAGACAATTTCCCATAACTGTTTCCTTATTTTAAGGGCTGCTTATTCGATATTGATGTTTTAAAGATAATACACTCTACGAAATTAACATCATAAACAAATTATTATAGAAGTAACCTTATGGACATATCATTTTCGTATAAAGTACCATTTATGACTACTTCTTCCCTATCTATATCTTATGCCCAAACTCTAATATCTTATTCCATCTTTACCAATAAACTAAGTTGGATTTTTTTTAGATTTATGTTTGTCACAAGGCTTACGTGTTTGAAGCGTGAACATACGCCGGTACACGCTTTTAAAACATTAAGTAAAAAATAAATGAAGAGTAAACAGAGGCGTCGGTGCGCGTGCAAACAGACGGGCTACCGGGGGGCGAGGGAATGGGGGTGGACAAATAAATCAGGACTAGATCGCGCCCTGGGACATCGTCTCCTGAGACTAAGCACTAGGATCAACGTAGATATTAATTTGATGCGGTATATAGTACATACAGCATTGGCGCGATTCCTCTTCATATCCAAGTCCTTTCAAGATAGTAAATCTAATAGGAAAAAATAAATAAAAGATATCTTAGTCACTAAACTTATCGTTATAGGTTTGGAAAGTTTAAGGACTTTGATTGCATAAAATCGCCTTTATTGGATAGACACACCGTCTGCTTTTGTAGCATCTTTTGTATTTCTGCGCTCAACAAAAAGAAAAAATTGTGTACTGATATACCGCATCCAAAGTTATCCGGAATTCTGCGTGCAGGCGCGTTGGTGAACACTAGCGATCCCAAGGGGCCGCGGGCGCATATTGAGCTCATTTCATTATGTACACACGATCGCCGCGACACGGGGACACGTCCCGTCTGCAGATGTCCCCATGCATTGTGGTCGCCTTTGTTAACACTCTTATTACTATTTTGATTACTACTTTAATGTTTTACAAACATTAGTTTAACACGTTCTTTGCTAAATTTACTAACACGGACTTTTATTGCTATCATGGAAAGCGTAAAATATTGTGAAAGCAAAGTACACGGACCGGTTGGCGCAGTTGGTAAGATGCTTGCTTTCACGCCGCAGGTCGTGGGTTCAGTTTCACCCACATTTGTGGGTATGAACATGTCTGTCTTGAGTCTGGATATAAAACTCACCAGAGAACGGGCAGCAGCGTCCTTTTCTTAGTACGATGGAACATACTGCGATGGCCTCCCGCCTGCCAAGCGTGGAGATTATGGCACATTTCCTCCCAATTACGTGATCTATGGTCTATGTCCAGCAGTGGATGATCATAGGCTGAGATGGATCTATGGAAGGTACAAGGTAAAAAGCCATTGGCAATATCTCTACACCGAGTTATTAAAAGTCGATGGAGCCTTAATGATAACCAAACCCTGAAAGAAGATGGCGTCTTTCTTTTTTTGGTTTATGATTGATTCAAGTTAATTATATGGGTGTGTGTGATGTTAAATAAATGTGTTTCTTTCTTTCTTTTCTTTCTTACGAAGAACACTGCGATACTTTCGTGTTCCTCTTCTTTTTACTATGTCTATTCTTACTTATACCAACCTAAGCATAATACAAAGCAGTGTTATCTTTAAC
>DWLR01005125.1:0-11289 GCA_018246295.1 Papilio alexanor hazarajatica
CGCCCGGCTGGGAGGCGGGCGGGGGGCAGCAAGCGTATCGAGTCGCACGTACGCACGGCTCGACTGACTGCGGCGGAATGTGTGTGTCAACTCTAGTCGATATCGTTGTTGTGTGAAACTGTGGGAACTTAACATGAGAGGGGCGTAGTGTTTACCAACATTTGAACAACTTGATAAACATTCCCTAGGTACGCTGGGTGATTACTACTGAATAATTGTATAAAATGTTAGTCGAACATTGCCTTGTTATTGTATCATTTATAACTCCATATCCCTTCACTAATAGACACTTTTACTTTTACAAATTAGAATACCAAATAGAAAACGCGGAAAAAATTATTGACGTATTATTTTATACTAAAAGTTATTGTTTATTATGGCATAGTGATAGAGATTGTTATTTAAACATAACCAACAATAGTTTAAAAGAATTAAGAAGGCAAAGACGACCAAAATGATATCAAGGACAGAAGAAACAACCATTTATCGTTCTTAAGCCCAATATTAAATTCGATCAGCTTGGTGAGGTATTGTAACAGCATGCTTTTTAAGATGTCTCGACTTTTTGGTACACATATTATTACAAAACATAGAAAGGAGTCGTGGCACGAAATCGATAATCTTTGTTTACTTTATAGTAGGCAGGCTTAGCCTAAGACGGTATAGGAGTGAGCGTTAAAGCCACCTCAGTACTTTGTTGTAAGGAATGATCATGATTAGCATTGTATTATACAGTCTCATCATTCGAATATCCAATACTTGGCGTATACGTGAAGATTTGTTACATCACGTTTGCTGAATGTCACGATCGAGTGAAGTAAACGTGCGTCAGATATCTATTAACTCACGATTAATTTATTTTATCGATAAACTTTTTATTAACTAATTTTTACCTTAAATGACTTTTCATTTGGTATTAAATGAATTATGTATGCTTTATTATTTAAAACAGAAAGATATACTATTAGATAGACTAGTATTTAGATATAATTTAATGATAATGAAAAATATTGAACACTAACAGATATAAGTAAATAACAGCTACTTTAACCTATAAAATTATGCAAAGTTTAGACAAGAGCAAGTGTGTTAAACTATAATTTACTTAGGTTAATTTTCATAGGGCAAGTCGTAATCTCCTTAAGACACCATGTATCTTTTTGTAGTTAGTTTAGAATTTCTCACACCCTGTATCTCAGCAGTCTCGTCAGATGCTATCTATTTTTAAAAACTATATCAGCTTTCACTGCACGAATCAAGACGGACGGGAGACATTTCAAACTGTTCCATTATTTATAGTTCTACATATTTAGTCCTAGGAATCAATTCAGCCGTGTACGTTAGACTACTTTCCAAGAAAAGTTATACAAAGATAAAAAAGTTATTAAAAGAAAATATTCGAACTATTATGAAAACAACATATTTTCCGTATTTCTGATCATCTGACAGGTCGCGAGCGTTGTCAACTATTTGATGATACGTTATCTTAAATTGAAATAATAATTTCAAAGGTTTCAGCTTGTCTTTCATAAATTACAATTATCCACTATTAATCGCTTCTAGATTAACGCATTTCCCATATTTTTTTCTTCGCTGTTGGCGTCCAATGGTATTCAATTCAATGCTCACAAGGCATAAGATGCCCAACACGCCCTATAAGTATTAAATATAATATTATGCACAGTAACAATATACTGTTTAAAAATAATTAATTTCGCTACCGCTGACCTACGTCTATTTTAGGAATTGTGTAAGTTAAAATACTGTTAATAAACACTGGTAACTTCAAAGAATACGTATTTTTAATATTCTCTCAGACTGTATAAAGTTTAAAGACAAATACGTAGAAGGTACGCGTAAATACGACGTTTATTAAAGCAACAAAAACTTCTCAAAGCGTCTTAAACTACAGACACAGACATGCACACACGTATAAACAGCTGCGACAATAGCAGCTTAGAGCGTTACAATACTCTAGCGTACTGCGAACCGGCGTCGCTGAAGAAAATCTTTTGTGCCAACTTATTCCAAGTTCATTTGCACGGTGCGCGTTTAAAATCTTATCCACGGCAGTGACTCTCAAACTTAAATGTTTTGTTTGAGAATCCTGCAATGAATTTTCTACTTTAACGACATATGTTTAAAAACAATTAACTTTGCACAAAGAAGAAGTTATCAACACAAGGGCAAGTGATTCGGAGACACCTTTTAGCCCGAATGACCGGCGCGTAATATATATTTGTTCCAATGACCTACTGTAATTTAAACGGCTGGACCGATTTTGAATAGTGAGGTGAACTTCGTGTTATAGGGCTTCAGTTCTGTGTTAATTTTTTTCTAAAAAGATTCTTCTAATGACGCTGCTTTTCATCAAAAATAATGGTAAAATTTAATGTATTTGAAAAATGCGATGAAGAGACCATGATACGTGTAAACATATTAGCCGAAGAGCGTTATAAATCCCGAGACGTTATCTCTTGTGAGAACGGCAAACATTTTTCGCACTCAGATAACATCCCACTTGATAACACCCGTGTTTGGTTATGAGACCGTTATAGACATGATTAAATCGACGCATGCCTTAGGAAAAAAGCCTAGTTTTTGTGATAATAACCGATATAAATTTAATAATTTAATTTGTACTATTTTGTAGTAGTGACATTTTGTATATGGCTGCAACTCTAGAATTTTTTTCCAGAAACATTTCTTCATTACCAAAAACATGGATACTATATATGAATCTTTTAATTTTTAACGTTGAAGCATCATAAATTCACTTTACTCTTAAGCTTGTTCCTTCACGTATACATTAAATCAACCGGATAAGCAGCGTCTCTTCGAAATTTCATTGAAAGAGCCACCTGTGTTCCTACAGGAGCAATATCTTTCATTTACAATTTCTCTTTTATAAAGTGGAGCTAATTTATCTTTGCGCGAGGGGTTGGAATAAGCGCGCCGATGAAATCTGCGTCTGAACAAGTGGTCGGAGTTATTGCATAATTTATACACGGGGAAAAAGAATTGCCTCGCCCTGTTTACGCTTCTCTTGTTGATTTTCCGCGGGACCGACTTTATTATGGCATCGGATATACCGAGGCTCTCTTTTATAATGAACATTAAAAAGGGATACAAAAATATGAAATGAGAATGCGTTTGAGATTAGACTTGTTTATTATCCTCTCACATATGTGTGCGTTTTCGGCGCATAACTCAACAATCATTTATAAAAGCAAACATAACTGGAAACAGTTATAAAATATATGCTTAGACCAGCTCTAAGTCTAAGTCAAAGGAGTAAATCACAACCAACCAAAGTTAAATTAATAGAAACAGTGAACAATATTGGACTTCGTGTTTATGGCAACATTTCCTAGAACGCTATTCCAATTTCACGGGTCTTTTATGAATTTGGCGATAACGGTGCCGAGGTTGTTCATCTATGTTAAATACGAAATAGCTAGAAAACGATATTCGAGTTCCGTGTATACGTAAAAAAAAAGATAGTTTTAGTTCTGTGTGTGACAAAGGATAAAAAGATTAAGAATCCATTTTTAGCTCTAAATAGATCTCTAATATATATATATATTAAACATTTAAACAACATTGACTGTAGCAGAATTAAGAATAATTATATCAACAAAATATTCCAACGAATAATATATCTAGTAGATATACACTTTGAAACAATATTAAAATCAGCAAACTATATAAATAAAAAATAGATGTGGATGTTAAATGTTTCGATGCCGTATCACAGAGCTTCATTTCAATTCCAATCCGAAAACATATCGATAATATTTTTTATCTGTAAACGATTTTAATAATATACCAATGCCACCACTATTATAATTTTTTTTTTGTTTCGGTTATGGGTTTTCATCTTGTTTAAATGACGTTTTTAGTATCACAATCGACACCCAAATATTGATAACATTGAAGTTCATGTTTAAATGTTCAAATAGTTGCTAGGAGGACAAAAAATAAAGTATTTTTACTTTCTCTTTTCTCTGAGTAAATAGTCATAAAAAATCAAATACATACGTAATTGTTTTTAAATCATCTTACGATAATGGCGTGAGCTAATGTGGTACTGTATCTCGTACTTACCTGAAATAAGAAAAAAATAATACTTAAAAATTATCGTCACACGTTACAAGCATAAAATTAAACCTCGGTAATTGTTTTAAGGAAAAACGGGAATAGGTATTTAGCGTTTTTTTTTGCTTAATACGAGTATGTTGAGTCATGTCTGTTTGAACATTTAAACGGATCAGAGAAGTATCACAAGAAAAGATCGACAAAAATAGTTGGTACAGACACTATGGGACAAATACAAAATACAACGACTTCCACAAATTTCGTTATTAAGTCTTACTTGAAAATTTAATAGTGTGTATGCCAACATTTCCGAAAACGATGCATTCAAAGTGGCTCTGAGTATTTAATGAAAAATATCAACTTTCATTTTATTCAATCTATAAAATAGAAATTTTATTTCATTTTATTTAACACGTATTGACCTGTATTTTTTTATAATTACCAATAAATTTGTATTTGTATTTGTATAGAAGCTAAAATATTCCGTAAGGCATTTACGATTTATGAAAATGGTTCCCCTCAAACTATTTTTATAATTTTATCTAACTATAAACTAACACATAAATTTAACGGCTTCTAGTTTATGCTTATTCGTCATTAAAAAGTGCAGACTAAGGCAATAAAGAGAGGTGTCAAAATAAATTATGGAATGGTAATGTATTTTTACTTATACATAAAATTTGAATAAAACTGGAGTGTTAGCCTTTAAGTGTGTATTATAAAAAGTCGGTTGAATAATAAATGTTTTAAAATGTTAGGTATTGCCTAACATATAACTGTCTTTATAACAAATATTTTTAACTATGACCGCATGATTACATGACATTTTTGTAAAGCTGAGATTGTATTTTCTTTTAATATATCATAGAGATAAACAGAACATACTATGCATACCGTTTCAATATTTGACATATCTATAGTTTGATTGTGTATTTATATTCAAAATAAAAGAAGCAAATTGAATAAAAAGATGAATAAAAAGATATATAAAAAAAATAATTACAAACAGGCGTTAATACCGTCCGTCAGTTCCACACTGATATTAATCGTTTGCGATAATTCGTTCAGATATAAGCGAAGCGGATTGTAAGAGACAAGGCTTTTGATTCGCGATCGCATTCAGATCGTACCGAAAATACAGGACCATTAGATTGGAGCGGGCGCAATGAAATAAATTAACCTGGGACGTATAATTACCTGCCCACGCCGAAGAAAAAGCAACTCGAATGTCACAATCCGTGAACAGCCCACGCATTCGTCTCGGTGCGACAAGTGAACCGGACTGTTTACACTAATCTTACACGCGTAACCAGGCTACTGGCAAAATTCACGAGTCGGCATGCGTAATAACTTTAAAACACAACATTAATTAAAAATAACTGAATGCTTTAATTGGGGGATCTCAATTTTTTTTGCACTGTTAGCACTAATATATATTCACTGTAATAGTGATTTACCTAACGACTTTATAAACAAATTTTAATTATTATTTTAAATGTTTGTTTGCATGACTATGTTACGAACAGATACCCCTACGATATTGTCCAACGAAATGTATTGAAAATAGACAAGTGCACATCTTTTAACGTAATACTTTTAGAATCTCAGCGATATGATTTAAGATTGCCGCAATTATCGTTATATCTTTTCTTTTCTAAGTAATGTAAAAAGATTCGTATTAGAGGCACAAAATATTTTTGAGAAAAATTGTCTTGTCTACATTATTTTACTCTATGACGCTAGTTACAGTGTTCGGTTTGTATATCGAAAAATTGTGGCGGAGCTAATTAAACCGTTGTCGGATTTGCATTGGTACGATAAGTGGTAATGAGGCAGCGTGCCGGCGCCTGATCACGCTAGATGGCGCCAGAGGACGTTTGCGCAACCGATCACGCAATCTTGCGATCATAGATCAATGCTATTTTTTGCGCAGACACCCCACTTTGAAGTGGAGTCGGTTGCTCATTAGAAATGTATCTTTATGGACTTCGATACAGTTTTTATTTTATACGTATAATTGATTATGTTAGATTTATTGAAGTTGTTAATCACTTATATGCATTTTTGTGAAGGTTGAAGCAAAAAGAAAATGTTGAGGAAATTATTGATAACGGTAATTTTTGTTCGTGTAGACCTAATTTTTTGTGTCTAGTAGATTCTATCTCTTTGTTTCATTAAAAAAGTCTAATACATAAACATCGTTACACATATAACTTGTCTGTCAACTTTGTATTAGAAATCTGTTACTTTCCACCAATTATTACTGGCACTATTGCCAAATTAATACAAGAAAAGAGCGATTTCTTGAAAGGCCGATGACAGAATTGCAATTTTAGTTTTACTGTCAATGCTTATGTTTTGCAATTGTATGTCAACATAATAATATGTAGGTAGCTTGCTCTTTGTCCGTAATTCCTTAAGTAGACTAGGTAACATTGCCTATATTACTAAACAGTATAAAATATTGATACATTTTAAAGAGCCAATAGCATAATGGTTTAGTTTATGGCACTGTCAGTTAAACATAAGATCGTAAATACAAATCCGCTATTCAACTGTAACTGTGAATAAACTTTAGCGCAAGCTTTAGTTTTGTGGAAATAGGTGGTGGTAATATAAATACGTAGCAGTTGCTAGTTGATATTTTACATTCGCATAAAAGATGTGTACTAAAAGCGCGCATACTTATTTTCAAATTAATATTTGCATATTCGTTAGCGTACATTAAAGCAGTAGTTTAAGCACGCTATATAATTGATGTATTTAAAATATTCATTGTGATTTAATTAAATTATAAAACACTTCATATTTGTATACAATTTTATGATAGTGATTCATCTACACTAGTTTATTCTTCGAATGTTCCAGAACGATAGGTTAACTGTTATTTCAAAAATTATCAAACGCGCGAAAGTAACAAAGAAGAATCCATTTACAAATGCAATATCTGGCATCTAAGCGGCTACATAAAAACGCGCCTAGCGATGTTCTGAAATAAAGTTAATTGCTCGTAAACAGCTAAATGTCCTGCAGGCGCCATCTTGAAGCTTGCGTTTGACAGCCGGGCGCCATCTTGAATCTCGCATTTGACAGGTCGAGGGAGTCGCATTTCAAACTCGATTTATTGAAGCTAGTATTTAATTTGTATTTTAATGATTTGATTTTAATATAATTTTCATCGAATAGGCATTGCAAATCATATTATTTTAACAAGTACCAGAGATGATTCTGAGCTTAATTTCATACAAGTAATTTGAATATTCAAGTCTTTAACTAAGTTTCTAATAGTACTTGTTTTTTGTTAATGAATAGAAGACTTATTTTGCGGGAAAAAGCTAACAATTGTTGCTGTCAAGCAGTTTGCAAAATACAACTAAATAGTAATAGGATAAATCCTGTTGAAATAGATTTACTAAATTTGTTACTTATGGACTCCATTTCATTTAGTGGATATCGCTGACCACCAAAAGATTGACTTTACATTTCCATGCATTAAAATAAAAATGCGTTTTTTCTAGTTTATCTCACTTCTTTAAATTGAGGCAATTAATGAGCATAAAATGGTGCACATTAATAATTGTCTTTAAAAACATCATATTTTGATTTTAAAAAAAAAACTACAAAATACGACAAACTATATATACCTTATAACATTGTGATAAGGTTAATAGAAGTTACGTGATAATATTTTCGTGTCAGTGCACACGAAAACAATTATTAGTATAACTGGGCGTCGCCGCTGTGGGCGAACCCTCTGACCTGTCCACTACATACAAGTTAATGTCCATTATTATAAAGTTACATGATATAAGCCCTGTGCCAAACAAAGTAATGTTGCGTGCAAATTAACAAGAAGTTGATTTGAACAAGAAGAAAATTAATGTCACATAATAAGCCATTACGTTTTTAAAGTTGGAACTTGTTAAACTAGACTTAACTAATAATGTTGCTTATAATGTATAGAATAGGAATTATATGGAAGGTACATCAATATTATGTATAAGTACAGGAGTAAATATCAATGTTTTTGTAACCAGTCCGGAATAAACTGTGCTATCGGAACGTTGTCTCATTTCTCTGCCCGGACATACACTACACATGATATTATGTAATGATATTTCTCTCAATTATTAGAATATCGAGATATTCTAATTATATAGAAGTCAAGTACGTCTCTAAAACATTTATTTAAAATTTGTAATGGAGAGAGAATGTAAGAGCTTTGTCTTTAGAAATATCATTTAAAATCAAATTAATAGCTATATTTATTAACTAGAAAAAATCATTGTTATAAACGTCTTATATGCAAGACTTATTAAATTTAGAAATTAATTTAATGATTTATTTTCATGTATTTAATATTGGTATCGTAAGACTTGCATATTGAGTATATTGGCGATTTAATTAATAATAATGTAATAAAGGAGACAGATACACAATTTTTTTCTCTACAAACACATTTATAAGTACATCTGTACTTAAAAATGTGTTTGCAGGGAACACGTAAACATGAAAAGAAGAAATCTGGGTCGAAATTGTTAAACGCATACGTAATAAATGTAACAAATGAATTATTTGAAAGTACGTAAGTCAAACTAGAAGCTGTTGGATGTCGGCCAGGCGATTGTTTGTGAAGTCCGCCTCTCCATCTTAATTGGAAAAAGTTGTGTAACTGATCAATATGGCGGTCTTCCAACTGTTACTTTGTGAACGATTCATGGCGCAAAGTGTTATAAGACTGGATACACTGCACCAAAATATCCTCGAACAATTTAATATTATTGATAAATTTTCGCAATCGCACTTTACATTTTAATAGCAAATATTATTACATAAAAATGACAAACTTAAAAATTCAACTTCATAAACCTCACCTCAGCCTATGATCATCCACTGCTGGACATAGGCCTCCCCCACTGATAACATCATTGGGGGGGAAAATGTGCCATAATCGCCACGCTGGGCAGGCGGGTTGGCGATCGCAGTATGTTCCACCGTACCAAGAAAAGGACGCTGCTGCCCGTCCTCCGGTGGTCTTTACATCCAGACACAAGATAAACAGCCATGTTCATGCACACAAATGTTTGTCTTGGGTGGGGATCGAACCCACGACCTGCGGCGCGACAGGCAAGTGTCTTGCCACTGCGCCAACCGATCAGTCTCATAAACCTAGCGTGAGATATCTATGTGCTAAACAACATATATTGTAACCATAGTTTTAAAATTGTGGAACAGTAAATACCGCTAAGATTACTGTAAAAAGAGAGCCAGTTCTGTATAAAGTATAAACCAACGTATGAAAGATTTGTTTACTCACGGATTATCTTTAAAACCACAGAATATAAAGAGTATTGATAATAATTTGTACGTTACATTATAAACTATATAACCCAGTGACTCGTTTATTTTATTAATTTAAACAGTTTATCTGTACTCGGATTTGTCTAAGCGTTTAACAAGTGCAAATACAGCCCCTTTAAACGTATAGTACCATAATTATATTCAAGTTGTGCGGACGGGTTGACGCAGAGTTCGACGCTCGGGTGTCGGAATGTCGCACCCAGCAGGCGCCGGTTCGATCCCCGTGGGTGTAAGTGAAGGGACTTGCTGTTATTTATAGAAAAACCTCGTTCACCTGTTCAACGCTTTGACTAGACCTCTTATTAAATTAATGCCTAAATAATCGAACTACATTCGTTGTTTGGATATCATTTTGATATTTTTGCGAATATTTTTATTTAACCACAGTAGACAGATGATGTTTCTGTTACAATTTAAGTTTAAATGTTGATCTTATTATTACATAAATATTTCTATATTGTGATTTTTTTAAACAATAAGCAAGAGTAAAGTTATATAAAACACTCAGTATTGTTTATTAAATCACGCTTTATTTTCTATTAAGATATTATAAAAGACATTGTTATTAGTCTATATAACTATATAACAAAGATAAACATTTTAGGTATCTAAATATTTCTCTCGTACGAATGTGATATAAAAATGTTATATAAAGGCAATAAAAAGCATAAAGGGACATTTAGAGAGCCTTTAAACATTACACAATAAGCAAGTATAAATTACGTGAGAACGCAGGCAAAGATAATAAACGAATAATGGTTAATAATTCACTTAAGGTTGAGCCGATATTCAGCTTTCCACCATCAATAAGAACGATAACACCGGCCGGTCAAAATGGAAGGTATCGTTAAGGATTCAGCATTAATAAAGCATCAAATAAGCAGATAAACAGTTACAGATACAGTGTGGGATATCTTGGTGATGTTATACAAGTTATCTTTTAGCTATTTAATGTTTAACTGTCGTAGAAATCGACAATACGTCTTAAGTCTTTCGTGTAAGGACCAATAAAGTTTTATTGTATGTTGGTCAAAGATTGTAAAGCCCGGCGCCTGCACTAGTCTCACGGCACAGTCGCCCACACAAGTTATGCTGCCTAGTCTAGAACTTATTAATATATTTACGAGAAACTTGGATGTAGATGTAATAAATTTTAAATATTACCACTTATTGCGTCATGATATTATTTAGGGCGTTCGAAACGTACACGCCGTTATATCCTTTGTAATATATTAAATTTAATATGTACGGAAAAGAAAGGTGTGAAAACTATTAATATGTTACTATTACAATATACGCAATGAAACTACGAGAAGGTGGAAATAGAACTAAATGAAATGCTTTATCGGGCTTTATTGTGTACACGCGTACTTCTTATAGTCCTATCCTTTTACAGTTTCATCAAAAGACACGTAGGGTATCCCCCTAAATTCCCCCCCCAAAGTGGGAATTCCGATATAGCGAGGGCAATATAAATAAAGTACATACCAAACTATTTCTGCCTTGCCTATGCGTGTATATTAACAATAATAGTAGCATTTTTAATTACAGTAACCATAAAACTACAGTTACATCACAGTGACAAGTTTTTACACTATAGCAAAATAGAGCTCGTTTTACGAAGCGTGTGAAATGACCAAAGAAGCGTTACTACTTTACGATAGCATTTTACTACATATTCTATGCATACGATTCTTGACTAATGTTTCAGTAAAATATATATTTGCATTTTTCATAATTTTTCGTTTCAAAGTTTTTTACGTTTACTAATTCCGATTGCCTTTAATTAGACGTTACTAGTGTAAAAGTTAATACTCGACTTAATATTGG
>DWLR01005126.1:0-11287 GCA_018246295.1 Papilio alexanor hazarajatica
TACGCAGATTTAAAATATTTTGCAAATTATAACCTGTGTACAAAGTGGTCTCAAACTTTTGGCCGGCAGTGTACAACTAGTTAAGAATTCAAGAAATATGCAGGTGAAATATCAATTTACTATCATACTGTAAAAACTAAAAACACAGATTTTTTAAATAAATCAATTCAACTTACTGCAGTCAACAAAAGTAAAAGTACACTGTCGTAATCCATCACAGTTGAATATAAAAACTGTGACAATTACTACACTATGTGGCAACAATATTAAAATAAGATTATAACTACTCATTGATTTCACTATCTACCGTTTTTGTTAAAACTTGATGGGAGACCATAATCGTTCAGTTCAATCAAATATTTGTTAATGGAAAAAAGTTAACAGTGTAACTAAAAAGATCAAGAAGGTGAACTATCATAAAATAGAAAGATTTGAGTTGCTGTAATAACTTAGCTTTCTAAAGCATTTTGTTGTCTAACATTTTATTCAAGATGATTTTTTATTATATTATTTTCCAGTAATAAAATTGTACTCTGTTATATTTTACACTTACTAAACTTACAAAAACATATTTTAAGATAATGACTTACGTGTCAAAACAGCTTCATAAATAACTCCAGTGTAGTAATCCAGCCCTCGAGCTAAGCTCAAGTCAAACAATATCTTGTCCTTAATACCAAGTATATCACAATAGTTCAGCAGTAGCTTAATGCCCTCCAAACCTTCCACTGCCGCTTTTGACTTAGACAACTTCTCGTCTTGCAATAATTTCTCAGCTAATTCCGCACCACCATTCAACCGTACATATTCCCCTATCCTATCAGCGGCATCTGGAGTTATACCTTTCTCATTTATCATTTCTGTCCTAACTTCCTCCCATGGTGACTAAAAATAAGTAAAGACCATTGAAATATATCCATACAGCATCACAATACATATAGCATTGTACGCTATGAAAAAATCTCAGGATCAATTATCATGAGGCAAGATTTTTAAGAGGGTGAGTTTTATCCTTCTTAGTAAACATTACTTTTCAGCAACTCTGAAGAGGTAGTTTTATAGATTTAGAATTATATTAATTGCAGCGAACTTTTTAAAGTATTCCTTAAAAAGTTTTATTAAAGAGTTTATTATGTGACATGATATACAACTTTGAAATTTCTGACAATTATATTTATAACACTAAAGATTAGATCTCATTAACATTGATGGTAAAAAATAGTTATCTCTTTAATACTTATTAAATCATCAAAGTATTCAAGCAAAGTAAATTAAGGACCTATTTTAATAACACAAATTTACCTTATCCAATTTATCCACAGTGGAGCATGTGGATCGAAATTTGTCAACAGGAACACCACATGCCTCAAACATTCCATCAAGCAGCCTTCTGTGATTGACCTTCAGTGCATACTTTCCAATATCAAGGGCATCCAGAATCTCAGTCACCACTTTGAGACACTCTACGTCGGGGACCATCAAGTCGTATTGACCGGCAATATCAAAATCCTAAAAAAGTATTAATGTAATTTTTAAAGTATTCAACACAGCTTTCTCAGTATTTGATATGTGTTTCTTTATGCACATTATTTTAATGACAAAATATGTGATGTGATGTCTATATCATCATCACCAAACTTCTAAGTATGGTGCCCAATCCAACTAGGATTTTCACCTTCCTAGAGAGGGAAGGGGACCGGATATATCTATCCTTTGTCTAAAGGGGCAAATTCATGCATCTACAAACTGCTTGCTCATTCATCACCTTCTTCAATAGATAGTATAATATTCCAGTAGGATGTACTTACACATTGATAAAACTCTCTATACCTGCCTCTTGTCATGGCTGGATTATCTCTCCTATATACTTTAGCTATGTGATATCTCTTGAGAGTGTTGATCTTGCTCATTGCCAAATAACGAGCTAAAGGAACGGTCAAATCATATCTTAAGGCAAGTATTTCACCACCCTGATCTTTTAAGTCATAAATTAATTTTGAATCTTCTCCATACTTTCCTGTAAGGACTTCCTGTAACACAAATAAGTATAATAGTTAAGCATATTAGACTCTCAGATAAACCTCTTAAAATTAAGGCTTTGCTCAAGTTACAAAAAATTTATCAATTTATTGATTTCTTGTTTAACAATGAAATTCCAGACAATCCAAACATTAATGGGTATGGGTAATACTACAATTTCAAATTGCACTATTCATTACCTTTGCAAAAATATTATATATCTAAAATTTATTATATCTTAATTAAAACCATGAAAAAATTATAGATTAATCTATTCGAATAAGAATAAGAGTAAACAATGTATATTGTAATGTGTGAAGAAGTATATACCTTTAACTCAAAAACTGGTGTGTCAATGCATTCAGCGCCATGCTTTTTGAACACATTTATAATCTTTTGCAGAACATTATTCCTTATTGTCATTTGCTGTGGATTGTAGTCTCTTGTTCCTTTTGGAGTTTTTAGAACAAACTTTTGCAATGATGCATCCTCAGATCCTAACTGTGCTTTCAAAGCCAATAGCTTACTAACTTCAACTTGAATCTATAAAATAATTATGTATTAGTAGTAAATATAAAAATTAAAAAAAGTTGAATTATTGCCTATATTTTTTCTACAAGTGGGTTAATATACAATGCAATAGGCTTTCTAATACCTTGCTCTGAGATGAAGTTGCAAAACATCTTTTGCAACTATTACTGATGAGCAAATGGCATAATCGCAACTTCATTGCTTTCAAAAACATTTTTCTGTAAGATTTTTCTTCAAAGTAATTCACTATGGTTCCTTGTCACCACTGATGGGAAACATTTTTTAACCGGAAAAAAAAACATTTCATTAATTACATCAATTTAAGCTCAAAAAAACATAACTTTGAACATAATTTTTTAAAGATAAAATGACTGCCTATCTGTGTTGACTAAGAACCATATGGGAAGATTCAAAAAAAGTAGTTTAGGGCAAATAAGTGTGCATGATATTTGTGAAATCAAAATGTATCTCATGTGCTGAAAATAACCAATTAATCTACAATAAACATACAAACTACTTCTAAAGAGCAACAAAACAAACCTGCTCATCATAGGACTTATTGCCTATTTGCACATTTTTAAATGCATTTGGGGAGCAAGATACAGGAAAAAGATTTATTTCGAACTCATTGAAACTCCGCATATGGTACCACCACCTCTTCAAGTATTTATATTTTTGAAAATCTATATCTTGTCCTAATTTATTTAATATCTGTAAATCTAATTGAGTGGGAGTATATCCACATAAGTAACTAAACTGAGATAAATGTTTATCTATTTCTTCAAGATCGTAAGGACATTTTTGCGTCTTCTTTTGCTACAAAACCAACAGATACATGATTAAACAATAAATGATGCAACTCATAGACACCTTACGTTTTATGTGAAACAGAAGATATTTTTCACGGTCGCAACATACTATTTAAAGAACAATATATGTGAAACTAACCTTATCACCCGACTCCTTTGCAGCTTTCAACTTCCTTACAATGTCACCCTGTTCTTTAATTTGTTGAAGCAAAATTTCCTGAGATTCAGCCATTGTAACACAAATAGAAAATATTTTGTTAGTTCTCTCTGTCACAACCACTCAAGGCTAATAGGAAAGTAAAAGTAAGTACGGTATCTAATAAATAATTGTAGGTTAACCTCACGCTACAAAGCACCTTTCATTTCGTTTCGCTCCTTCGCATTCGCAATTCGTCAAGTCGCAATATTTCGGCTCGGTATTTTAAACGAAACACCACATAATACGGCAACATAGAATAAATACGACCAAATATGACATCTAATCATTACATTGAATTCATTAATTCTAAAAATTAAGGCTAATATCGAATTTACAGAATTAGTGAATTTCAACTTCAATTTATTTTAAAAAAAATCCTTGTGTGGATGTGAGTCAAATCTGACCCTACGATGCCTATCCAGTTCAAAATAAACTCATTGGGCTTTCATCTGTTCAAAGACATCAAACATATCAAGACGGGACAACATGCGCCAAATTGTAATCTGCTACTTGTTACTATGAGTAACAAGTTTTCAGTTTAATATCTTATGTGGTATTTGCTCATAGATGATTCTAAAACGTTTGCCAATATTGTAAAAATGTCCTCTATTATTTAGTAATATTGCTATTACCACTTTTAATGAATTAGGGATGCATATTGTGTATCAGTTTGATACACAACATGCATCCCTAAGATTTGCAACAGCGTAGACAGAGAATAGTACAATCTCTAATAATAGGTACATTCTCTCTCTCTGCGGCAACAAGCATTTACAAAAGAGGGGAAAGACAGAAACACGGCCATTTCCTTTTCTTCTTTCCCTTCCCTTGTTAGAGAAGTGTGTTATGTTCAATATTATATATGTGTATATATATATTTGAAGTATGTATTGAGCGAACGTTTGTTTTCTAATATATTTTCACAGCATATTATAAAACAAAATCTCCCGCCGCGTCTGTCTGTGTTTGTTCGCTATAAACTCTAAAACCAATAAATGGATTTTCATATTGTTTACCAAAGAACAGCGTCATTCACGTGGAAGGTATATGAGTATAATTTGTAAACATTTTACAAAAAAAATTAAAAACTTTTTTACAAAACTGTATAAATTTAATCAATGTTATCGATATGTTTAAAATATTATCTATATCGCGTCCCTTTCCATTTTTATTATTCTTATCTATCGTCCAAAAGCTGAAATATGTTCTAATTATTTTAATACGTGTTTTTCACTTTTCCACGCGTGATAGCGCTACCAACGATTATGCTTAAAACATTTGTAGGAAAAAGGTCCCAATGCCTGATCTAGACATATTTTAATCTCTTTGCATCTATTCAACCACGTTTTGAATGTAAGGCTAAAAACAAGTTAAAATAATTTTGAAAATCTATTACAATAATGTTTCGTATGGTTTCGACTTTTCTATTCAATTTTTAATTCTTATATTTTGCTTGTCTACAGTTCAGTAGACCTCAGCTCAGCGTAAGGTCGTATCAAAACTTACTGTTTATATTCTTTAATTTTTTGACAAGATGATTGATCAAAGATCAAATTAACAAGTGGTTAGAGTTGGGTGAGATTTTATAAATGTTTTCGTTTTAAACATATTTTATCGCAAAAATAAAATCATTACCTTGTCTAGGTCCAATAAAGCAAATAAGACTTGTTTGTAATTGTAGAAATTTAATTAAAATAATTTGCTAAATTGGACTGAATAGTTAAAACAGCTTTGAACGATGGACAGATTTGAATACATTGATGCTCGATTATTTGAAGGGGAAAACTATTTAAAACGAGAGAAAAATGTTAAAATATATGATGGCGATGATAAGGTTTGTTTAGACTAATACTTTTTGTATAGATTCAACAATTGTTATTTGTTAAATAATCTTTTTAAACTCTTAGACACAATATGTTGAAGGTGAAGTTGTGCTCACAACACATAGAATCTTATGGGGAAAGCCAGGAGACATACCAAAAGGACTAACTTGTTTATCTCTTCCATTGTATTATGTGTTTTGCTTGGAAGAAGAGAGTGGCGGCGTTTTTGGTCTTGGTGGACCAAAAAGGATTATTTTGCATTTAGGTCCAGCACTCCCAGGTATAGTTACAAAATTTCATCATCTATACTGATATAAAATAAAAAGATTTCATTGTTTGTTCTGGATAAACTAAAAAACCGATTTTAGATTTCTAGCACCAATAGAAAGCTCTTCTATCAGCATATAACCTAGGCTCTATTTTATTTTATTTTTCTATCTACCCAAGCAGATCTGGGGTGTTACTAGTATCTAAATATTTTCAAATAAAAAATGAACTTTACTATCTTAATGCCACAATCATTCTGAATGTAATTGGCTAAAGCCAAGGAATAAATAAAAACAGAGAAAATTAAGATGATGAATCTATTAATTCATCGAAGTTAAGATGTATTGACCAGTCATAATTGTATTTAACAGGAACAACTTCAGTAAATTTTATGTAATCATATAAAATTAAAAATGAAAGATTTTAGACACCTTTTTATCAAAATGAAGTTTTCAATTACAGGTAAAAGGCCAGGGCCTGCAGTAGTAAGCCCATACCACTTTGTCAAGTTCTCATTCAAAGATGGAATTGACCCTGTATTTTATAAAGCATTAAGTGATGCTGTAAATGCTAAAGCATGGGAAAGGTCAACTTCATTAACATCACCAAGCTCAGAATCTGCAGTAGCATCAATGAGACCCCCTGTGACAACAGTAAACTCAAAAATACGCTCAGGAATTGTTGGTATTGAAAGAAGTATAGAGGAACATCATAGAGCTACTGATGAAAGTATTAGTGTGGCATTCCAAGATCTAAGAAAGCTTATGGAGAAGGCTAAAGAAATGGTGTCTATATCCAAAACAATATCAGCTAAAATAAGGGTAAGTCGCTTACATAACTTGTGTATTGTTAAGTAAGACTGCTGCAGTTATGTCTACCTTTGGGTAATTTTTGAGGTTTTTCATGATTACTTTTATAATATTTAATATACAGGTTAAAGAGTTCTTCTTTTTTCTTATTAAACATTTTAAAACACGTAGTTACAGAAAATGTAATTAAATAGATGCCTAACATGTTTTTACATTTATCTCGTTATAATTTTTGCAAATTCTTATGACACTGAAAATTCTTAACAACAAACCTAACACACACTAGTAGTTTCCCATAAGATCTTTGTAAAGTTGAATTAAAATTGATATTTTTACAGGAGAAACAGGGAGATATATCAGAAGATGACACAGTTAGATTTAAATCATACCTCATGAGTTTAGGTATTGATGATCCAGTCACTAGAGATACATTCCGGTCAGACTCCGATTACTATGTAGGTTTAGCTCAGCAGATTTCAGACATGATGGTGGCAGTTTTAATGGTAAGGTATATTTAATATACTACCATACTACTAAAACTATTGATAGAATCAGAAACAACATCTGTTGTTCTATTGCATGTATGTATTGACCCATTTGACAAAATTCTATTTCATCATTGGCAACAATGTAAAAAAAGAAATACTTAATATTTTAGTAGCCTACTTATAATTGAATATTAATAGTAGTTATATGGGAAAGATCAAAAAGAAAAGAGACAAAAGAGTTTATAATCTGAAAGAGAGATGGAAGAAATGAATATATAGAGGAAAACGGGGGGGGAGGGGATCTGGAAGTAGTCAAATCATTTACAAACTAAAATGCATAATCATTACTGAACACTTGTCGAGTGGGTGTAGTTTTTTCCATTCCTAGAAAGACTAATTTGGAAGTAATTATTTCTTCTTCATTAATGAAGAATAGATGGGTATATAAGATACTTATATTACTACTATACTTACTTATACTTTGATTATTACTATACCTATTTTTGCTTTCCAGGATTGTGGTGGTATTATGTCACTAGCTGATGTCTGGTGTAGGGTTAATAGGGCAAGGGGTTTGGAGCTCATATCACCAGAAGACTTATTAAATGCTTGCAAGTATGTATTTCAACATAAGCATTAGTTTTATAAGATGACATGGAGTTTAGGTCTAAAAAATACTTTAGGGCTTCCGACTTAATCCATTCTTGTATAATACTTTATATTGATTACAAGATTACTATAGGCATTTTAATTTCTACTTCTTATTATACCTCAAACTTTGTAGATTATTGCAAACAATTGGTGCTCCAATGTCACTTCGTAAGTTTCCTAGTGGCGCATGTGTTCTACAACTGAATAGTCAAAGAGATGAAGAAGTTGCTAAAAATACTAGTCAATTGGTAAGTTGGATACTAAAATTAAATATTACAAAGCTAGATTAGAACAGTGTGATGACTTTATTGATAGTAATAGACTATGTTCCTATTCACAACTCATGTGCTAGTAAAATATTCCAGCCTGGTCATAGTTTTTTATGGAAGAATGTGGCAAATGAACAAGCGGATTCACCTTGTACACTATTGATAGAGGAGAGGCTAAACAGAAAGAAAGGATATTTCCTTTACCTATCCATCTCCACCCCTGTCAAATCCTTTTCCCCTTCCCATCCTTTCTGTAGAAAATGATGGGCAGGAAAAAAGGTACTAGAATGTGGGCTACGGTATCTCACTCATTGGACTAAACACAAAATATATCTACTTCACGTATGACTTCTATGAGATCAATTTAAATTATGTAGCTTTTATAACAAATGTACACTTCACACTATAATGTCCAAGTAACTTATACACTTAAAGTCCAAGTAAAGTCCAATTTCAAAAATCATTTGCATGTTACCTTCAGAATAGTAGTCAGTTTGCTATTATTCTACAAAACAATTGGTGGCAAAATAAATATTTCTCTGTTTTAATAATAAATTAATATTGTAAATCTTTTTGATTGCAACATTAAGAATTGTTTTATATAAATATACTCTTAGTTTCATTTATTTCGCAGCTTGAAGAAAATGGGACTCTAACACCTGTGAAGTTATCTCAGCTGGCTAATGTGTCCGTGCTGCTGGCTCGAGAGCGACTGTTTACTACAGAACGCCTCGGCTTAGCCTGTAGAGATGATTCAATAGAAGGTCTAGCATTCTATCCTAATTTGTTCCTAACTAAAGCTTCGTAAGTGTAATGAAATATTAAATAAATTATATATATTTATTTTTTAATTGTGTTATCATTTATGAAAACTAAAAACTAATACACATAATTAGGTTCTGTAACAGGATTGATGAGGAAGAAAAATTGAGAATGCGTATGAGGAAGGGGATGTGTTATGAGGAAGAGGAGGAGAAATAAATAAAAACATACAAATATTTTTTGGGAAATATATATTCATCCATTGCTCCATTGAACAATTCCTTAATTGTCTGTGTTGCTTACCCGATATATCTATTCACCGAATGTTATGTAGAAGTAGTAGGGGGCTCATTTTTCCGCAACTCCACGACCAGCGCGTATTTTGCGTGTAGGCAGGATATGGATCACTCTAGCTAGCCCAGCTCACCGAAGAACCCCAACAAAAATATTGAATATTATGTAAATAGAAATTTATCGTGGAATCTTAACGTAATCATAGGAAATAGAGAGAAATAGACCTTAAATAAATATTTATACTCAATTAATTACATTTTTTAAGTCATTATTTAGAATATCTACTTATTTTGTTAGAATATTTAGTATAGTCAAAATGATTGATTTCCCTTTAAATACAATTATTCTTGTTCCTAACTGATATGACGACGAAGAGCTATTATATTATATATTTATTGCTTTGGCTATCAAATTATTTTGATTTTCCGCGGCCTAGCTGTGCTAACTAAAGATACTAAGTAAATTGCGTACTTAGTATTTCGAGTACGAGTATTTGCAAATACGCGTTCCAAATACTAGTTCCTAGAAGTATTTAGGAGTATCGATTTTATGTATAGTGGCGATTAAAATTTTCGGTCTCGCGGCGGACGAGGAAAAAAAACGATTTCCGCCACCTTCAAACCTATCGAACTTCTACCAGACGACGAAAAAAAAAGACGGCGAATCCCGACCACTATACAAAACACACGAAATCTCCCCTTTTTACGTCATTTTTACTGCTTCATACATACTTCCAAACACCTAAAACTTTCGCTTCTACAATACGAAATACTTCTAACATACAACATACTTCCAAAATCCTTCTCCAGTATTAAATATTTCTCCATTATTAAATACTTCTCCAGTATTAAATACTTCTGCAGTACTAAATACTTCTCCAATACTAAATACTTCTCCAATACAAAATACTTCTCCAGTAATAAATACTTCTAAAGCACAAAATACTTCAACAAAATTAAAGACATATTGAGTAAGAAAAACTCATGGCCATTACATACTTCTAAATAGTCGATACTCGATCTTTTTTTTTTGTGACTGATTTGCCACTGTTTGCCTTGAGCAGGCATTTACAGCTACACCGGGCTTGAGGCGGCAGAGAGCAGAGGGCGCTTAGCCTAAGCCTCGTTAAGAGTAACTTAGCTCGACGGCTCCCTCGGGAGCCTCAGCTCGGGCCGTTATTTTGCTTATGTTTTTACCTGATTGGGAATCCGCCGAGCTCTTAGATCGCTTAGGCAGACGCTCCATGGAATGACTGGGCACAAGGGCCCCCGAGAGGGGACCTCGGCTTGGGCTGTCACTCATTACGCGTTTAGAATTCCGATTCGAGAGGGCCGAACCTTGGCTCGATCGGATGCTATTATCATATTAGAATTAATGTTACAGCTAACATTACTTCGGAAAGCGTCAGCGCTGGAAGAAGAAGTGGCGGAAGAAACTCCAGCAACGGTTCTGTCATTAATGGGTGAGAAAACCCTGCCTGCTATGAGGCCATACCGTGAATATGATGGCCGTCCTCGCCGGCGAGACGGTGTGTTTGCGAAGTTTCTGAATATTCACTAGAGCAATAGTCGTCGCATCATCTGGGAAATCAAGGACGTGTCTACGATAGTCATGGCGTAACTTACCGAGCGCGATTGGGTTGTAGGTGGCGGCACCTATAACTAACGAATTAGGGTGACCGACGGTAGAGTCAAAGTATCGACGCGACGCCAACTTCAGATGTTGGGCTATGGTAGGAAACTCTAAATCTACGTGTAAGTCGATATTACGCATGAACCATGGTGTCCCCGTGGGCCTGCGCAAAAATCTATTCTAAATCACCTGAAGTCGGTGTATTTGTTTTGGGGCTATGTGCGCGAATACCGGGCTGGCATACGTCATAACGGGACGCACTAGTGCTTTATAGAGTGTCATCTTGTTGCGAAAGGACATTTTTCTCTTTTTATTAAACAAAGGGAATAGACGGCCTAGGATGAACGCTGCACGATTCCTAACCCGTGTCACATGAGCGGAGAAGCTGAGTTTATGGTCAAGGATGACACCTAGATATTTTACTTTATTTTCCCAAGGTATTGGGCTACCCACAAGTTTAATGGTTGGGAGACTAGTCTCATTGCAGCGTGAAAAGAAAAGGGCTGCGCTTTTGGTAGGGTTAATTTCGATCCTCTATTTTCGGAACCACTTACCAAGGGTGGTAGCTGCAGTCTGAATGCGTCGACATATAGCTTTAGGTTGACGGCCTGACGTGAAAATGGAGGTGTCATCAGCGAATAGGGCTAGCTGTATACCGTAGAGTGTGAAGAGGACTGGGCCTAGCACTGACCCCTGAGGCACCCCGGCTCGAACGGGGTGCGCTTGTGAGCACA
>DWLR01005127.1:0-11286 GCA_018246295.1 Papilio alexanor hazarajatica
GTGGAGGGGAACGAAAGGGCGGACGAACTCGCAAAACAAGCGGCAGTCGGGGTGAAGACCAGACCTCACTACGACAATTGCCCTGTGTCATTCGTCAAGGGACAACTTTGTTTGGAGTCGCTTGACGAATGAAACAGGCGCTACAAAGAAGGAGAAACGGCCTCGGCAACAAGGGTCTTCTTTCCAGACGCAGTAGGTGCCTACCCGGTACTTCGCAGACTTGACCTAGATCCCGTGCTGGTGCAAGTCTTCACGGGGCACGGGGGGTTCTCAGAATACTTGCACAGATTTAAATGCAAGGAGAGCCCCTCGTGCATCTGTGACCCAGCACGGGACGAAACCATTTTGCACTCCATTATTGACTGTCCTGTGTTCGGAAAAGAGAGGATTGACTGCGAAACAGAAATAAATGGAAAAGTTAGTTTAGAAAACATAAGTAGAATATTATTAGACAAGAAAAATGCACAAATATTTATAAATTACTGTAAAAGAATAGCGCACAAAGTTATATTAAGAAACAGAACAAAAGACAGCATCAAACCCACAGTCCTAATCTAGTAAAACAATATTAAGAATTAGTTGTAATGTGTCTAGTCATTTGTCTTTATAAGCCTTTTTACAAGTTTTAACCTTAGTTGTAGTCATTATCTGTAAGAATTAGCAATAAACTAGTAATTATATAGAGCCTCACCAAAAATGTAATGTAGAAATAAGTAAAAAATTGTACCTGTTTTTCATCAAATAAATAAAAAATGTCTCTGGCCTTATTTACGCTAGGGAAGCAGCAGGGCGGCAAAAAGGCCGCCCAAAAAAAAAACATCTCCAACAATCTTTCTCGTGTTCATTAAGACGTAGAAATATAAAATCGTGTTGGTTGTTAATGCTATTAATGCTTCTAACTATGCTTCTAATATGCTAACTATGCTTTTCGGCCTTCTTGTTTCTTACGCTTGAGCACTATCAGATATACCTCATGGCGCCAAGACATATTTACTGGAACAAAGACATTTCTGAATGTCTATATGAAAAGGAACTTTCCTTATAGGATGACACAGTTCCTGACATGATGACACACAATTGAACATTTGCTTTTGTGTCCAAGCATAAGTTTACTTCGTTTCAGATCAAACCGTCCTTTAGTAGACCCTCCACTGCAATGTAAGACTGTAATACTATCCTGTACCCACTTCAGTTTAATAGATTCATGCGAAATTTTGTAAGCCTTGTACAATTTTTTGATATTGATGACCTATTGTCATCCAGCCTTAATTCAATGATGATTTTTTTGCTAGAAAGACGCCCACGATTTACACGATGTTAAGTATTAAAATTAGTTACAAATGGGTTATCAGCCTTACTTAGGTCGTAGTGTACCTTACAAAGGTCTTCTGTCAGCGAATAGCTAAGACTTTTTTATTCGTATATCATATGTAGTTAAGCGAAGCCGGGGCGAATGTCTAGTTATAAAAAATATTCATACAACAGATGCTAGTGTTGCTGTATCCACTATTAAGCATATCATAATTAGACAAAATACTCAGATCCACAAGTAAAAATAAATTTGTTAACTGAGATTTACTTTGAATTTTTAATTACCTATATTCTTTTATATTTTTAACATCTATTGTGCTGTAAAAAAACATTATCTTAAATTAATTTCGAAATACAATACGAACAATGAATTTTAGAATTTAAGTTTTCCAAGCCGCTCCGAAAAGCAGAGTGGTATATTCAAAGTTAATTAAATAGTAAATACATTACATGTAAGCCTTTATTACGACTACGCAGACGCTGCTTATGCATTTAGCAATAAGCAGAAAGTTTACTTAGAGGATTGCTAATAAAATAGCTTTTTAAACCTTAGCAGAGAACATAAGCGTAATATAGAAACACACGGAGCTATAATTAAGGCTCTAATCCTTTCTCCGCTAGAAATTACAATGTTAAATTTAAACTGAAGTAGAAATTTTGAGATAGTATTTTTTAAGAAAACTTTGTTTTATAAATTTGAGGGTTAATATTAATTTAAAAACGACCATGAATTTGTATTCAAGTTATTTTTGTTTGGGAATCATTCTGAATGTATCAAAAGTTTTATTACAGCATAAAGTAACTGCCTGTCACCTCATTCATAAATAGACTTTTATTTAATAATTACAAACCAAGTGGCAAAAACTGTCATTAACTTACTATTTTGAATCCTCCGGGGAATTTCGGTTTAAGTATATTTTTTTTTGGTTTTAGATTATTATTTTTTTACGTACATTACTATATAAAATATTACACAATACAACTGAATATAGAACTATATGATTTATAACTATTTTGCAGTAGGATACCGGCACTAATTCCTCCCTAGAGTTTGCTAAAATTCACCAAAACTTGGGCGCACTAACACCTGCAACTTGAGCGGCTTAAATTAATGCAAAGTTCGAAGCTAAAGCTTTCAATTTGAATAGAAGGTAGTTGTTGCGAAACTATGCAAATTGTTTTGACAAAGTGTTTCATAGTTGCACTTGTTATTGGGCTTATTTCGATAACTCTTATATTTTATACAAAGAACTAAAGTGGGACAAAGCAAGCAGATAACACATGACTATTTTCTTTTAAACTAAAATTATTGCATTTCATTTCCTTCCAAAGATTTTTAATCGGGCCAGGGTGTGTTAATTTACATTCATATTTATATTATGCACTCTTGACATTTCATGTAAGCCTCACACCATACATCATAAAATCCATAGAAAAGTAGATGAATAAAACACTGAGAATGGTGGTGTATAGATAAAGGCCGTGCAAAGTGGAAATTCGTAATCCTTTTACCCCAGAGATGTGCAGACAACTATAACTGCTTTTCTGGGCTAAGTTTATGTGTCATTTTGTATTTATTTGCGATGTATGTACTTTTATCTGCTATAACTGAATTTATTTCTTTTACATATTTTCGATAAACAACTTTATTGTAATACTGATAATTAATTTGTAGTCTCAGGGTTCCACCTGAACAATCATAATTTATATTTATTTCAGTGTATGAAACGGTTAATGACATAAATAAAAAATTAAACGCTTATTAACAATAACAAACGGTTATTAAAAGAATCAAAAATAAAAATTAACAAATATTCAAGATACCAAAAGTACTGCAGGTGAACATGTCAAAAAGTAATTAATTTAGCTGCTCGATGCAAAAAAACGGTCCGCTGATGAAAATTCGATTAGCAAAGGGAGTTTTTGACAACTTGTAAATTGGAAGTTCTGCGATTGTTTAGCAAAAATGTTTCTCTCCTGAAGTCATTTCATTCACTGAAGCAAAATGTCCAGAGTGTTTTAAAAACTCTGATGTCTACATCATTCCTCTAGGAATTCTTAAAGAGTAATTTTAATTTAATTTTTAGCTGCTTAGATGAAGGTTTTTTTTTCAATTAAGACAAAAACTGCGTTTTATGATTACTACGATTTTTAGGTCTTGGTTTTAATCAGTTTCTTTTGTATTAAATATTCTTAACACAGCAATATTTAGGACCCCAACTTCTAAGAGTAAAACCTTTGGAAGGTACCCTGTTAGTCTTTGGAGAAAAAACTGGTTTGCATGTCAAACATTTTGTACAAAACAGTCTTCCTTTGTTCTGTGTCAGCACTAGTTATTGTTTTTGCTTTTGTGTGCCACTGTATTTTTTCTATAACTTCAAGTAATTGAAGAAACCAACATATATTTATTTATCCATTAGGCTTGATATTGCATTTAATTCAAATCCCTTTCTTACTAATACTGCGTTTTACTGCCACGTGGCGAAGACTTGGTAGTGTACGCCTGGCCTAGCTTCATCGTACATGCCCTAAACAGCATATCTGTAGATAAGAAGTACAGGCGATACAAACGTGACGTCATCCTTTTCAGTTCGACATCGACTTTGATAAGAAGTACGTCCGTATACCGCGTCACAGTCTCTCTAGCCTACAAAATATATATCGTATTTTTGTTATAAATTAGTATCAAAGTAAAGCCTTTCTAAGTTTCTCGTATATGTAAGGAACTTAATATGAGGTGTAAAAAATAATCATGGATATGTACATGTATCAAACTAGCTTATAGCTAAACTAGCTTATATTCATCTTCAAATTCAATGAAAACTGTGTATTCTTTCAAGAAAACGAAAGTATCCCACGGAACCCGCCGATTTTTCCGTGATAAAAAGTAGCCTATGTGCTAGTCCAGGCTATTTTCTATCTCTGTGTTAAATTAGTACTCCTACTAGATCCAGATCCATTTAGCGGTTCTGGAATTACCGGATAACAAACACCCATCCATCCAAACTTTCGCTCAACTCACTCATTAAAATCGTCTTTCGACGTAATTTTTAACGACTTGTAAATTTTTAATGGCAATACATTTTTCATAAGTTTGTTTATTTTTTTTTTTAATCATTAAAATATGTAAAATTGAGAAAATCGCCATCTAGCTAAAAATTGAAAATCTTTAATATCCATATTTTATTGTTGTGGCTTACTTTTTACAAACTTTTATTGAACTTTTATTTTATTTAACTTAATGTTAGGCGACCCGCTGCTCGTTTAGTTTGTTTGTTAGTACGTTCGGATCAAATCTTGCAACTGAATTTTAAAGTTATTAGTTTTTAAACTGTAAATCTTTTAAAAATTACATGAAATTTTAATTTTTCCTCATTTATTTGTATATTTCAATCTTGTTGATAACAACGTCAAACATTAATATATCCAGACGAACGACTTCATCGAAAAACGTCCGTGTGAATATTTATTAAAAAGCACCAAGCCATATGTTACACAGCTAAAAATATTTAATAACGATTTGTATCTATCTCATAAGATAATTTCATATTTTGTACAAACATTATAACTCGAATAGCTTTTTATTTTAAATATTTATAGATGTTGACGATGTTATGTTAATGGGTATTTCTTTAATGCTTTCGTCTATACAAACATGTTTTTTATTTGATTTGTCACTTAGTTTAATATCAGTATAAATACAAATATGTATTGTAAGTACGAAGTAAAATAGAGCAAACAAAAATTTACAAGGATAATCCCAATTTCTGATCTTATTTTTGAATTATTATATTGAGAATGATGGGAACTTTGTATCCTCTCAATTTTAATCCTGCAAAAACGTTTTTTTTTACATGTTGAAGGACAACGGTGGTCTTATAAGACGAGAAGATATAATCTTCGATTGCACTCAATTGCTACTGATTTTGCCACCTCCTTCGTTGGAAAATACTCGTATATTCGCGGCACAAAGACTACTCAAACAGTTATTATAGTATCCCATTTATTATTCCGCGCACTTTTATCAAACCTTTACTTTTATATAATATTTAACATATTCGAGTATATAACACCCTTACTTCTTTTACACTCTTTTTGAAGCATAGTTATTTAGTTTCTCGTAATGGTTTAATCTCTCTGATAAGTTAATAAAATATAAAATTCAGCTGGGGGCTAAATTGAAAACTCATACTAATTTAGCTAAAGTTGCTATTGGAAAAGACGACGCAGTGTTTTAAAGTAAAATTTTTCTTTAGCTACTGAAAGCAGTGCACATTAATTCAATAAATTTTGGTGTTTTATTCCTTCAATCCAAAGAAGAACTTTCTAAGCGTTTTCTCTTTCACTACGAGTTACGACATAAAGGTTTAAAGTTTTATTTATTGTTGTTAATAAAATGGTAACTACAGTTGGACTTGGAGTTATCTAACTAGGATGAGATTATTTTGTTGTACTTTTGGTGAAAAATGTAACTATTCTTACCTATCATTTAATTAATTTAACTTCCTTAAAAAAATTCACCGCTATAACATAAATAAACATATCAACATGTACCATAAATGTAAGTACATAAATTTTCAATTATTGTACATTTATAATTGAAATAGAATAAAATTCATTTACACAGAAGAACCTACAAGAATCCTCAATAAGTGTATTCATGATATCGTTTCAAGGTAAAAGTATATGTTGTTTTCCTTGTAGAGCATCAAAGAATCATGGACAAATTTCTTATGATTTATCTGCGGGACCTCTTCAATTACTATGTATATTGAATTCAGGTTAAACCTACGCCCGGTGCAAACATTTGATGTACAGTCGAGTTCCTTCGCGGTATTCCACTTACAGAAAAATTGACTTGTTCCTTGCAACGAGCTGAACTCCGCCTCCTACTTACAAATAACCAATTAGGGCGCCATCGATGTTTTGACAAAATAAAGTAAAATCTGTGGCGTACCTGCACTGTACCCCTGACTATTGTTATCGCCGCTGTCTTTGTTTTCCGCACGGGAAGTTTTACGATCTCTGTCATTCAGACGAAATCAGTATTTGCCGATTTATTTTTACAACATTGACCGACTTTTTTTCGTCCTACCACATTTGAAAAGTAACACCTATTAGTTATTATTTCTCCGTCAACGTCTCAACGCGTACGATACGTTCAAACAATTTTCTCTTCTAAAGAGGAATACCGCTAAGGAACTGGACTGTACATACAATACCAAAATGAATAACATAATGTAGTGCTATAATCAAACGTTTGAAATATTGTTTCTAATAATATAATTCTTAACATATATATTCATTTACATTTCATTCCGACCTAAGACCCAAAGTTTATAAACAAACAAACTGCACTTACTATAAAAGGCGGCTATTACACTATTCTGTATTTTCAAAGGAAATATTTCAAAAGACTGGTTGGCGCAGTTGGTAAGATGCTTGTCTTTCACGCCGCAGGTCGTGGGTTCGATTGACATCCAGGACAAACATTTCTGTGCTCTAAACAAACCTAAAATCTAAACTCTGTTTAAACTCTGTTTTTATAAATCATGTCTGTTTGTTTAGAGTTAGGATGTAAAGACCACCTGAGACGAGCAGCAGCGTGTTTTTCGTGCCGATTATGGCACATTTCCCCCAATTATGCAATCAATGGGGAGGCCTATATCCAGCAGTGGACGATCATAGGTTGAGATGGTTGAAAGGAAATATTGTGATTTTGCGAAAATTGTGAGATAAAGTGAAGTTAAACTGTATAAAATGGATAGCTAACGTTTTAAGATAATGTGAGATATAGTTGGTTTCCGCAAATATTCTTGAAGTTTCGAAGGTTAGCGTAAAAGGTGAGATGTAAAGGTAATTGTTTAAAAACTTTAGGTTTTGGGTTGATATGATGAATTTACGTTTTTTATTTCGATAATGTTCGACAAAAATATTCAGTAGAGAAATAAATGAAAACAAATATTTGTGTGGAAGAAGGTCGCAAATGAGCAAAATTAACGTGAAGTCAAGTGACCACCGATACTAATATCCTTAAAATTTAGACGACTTGTAGAGTCAGCCTGTATATTCATATATAATATATCATAATACATTATTGAAATGCACAAACGGGATTGAATCAAGTAGCTATGTAAAGTAACATATTTGTCCACTTCATCTTAAAGTACCATAGCGCATGCGCTAGTAAATATACATGTATCTATGCAAATATATACAAAGGCGAACCGTCGACACCGTCGGGCGACGCGTCAGTTGCCAACAGGCGCGGGTACGGAGTACCCTCGTCTGCTTCCAACACACATTATATCTGATTTCATTGTTTCAATAATTAAAATATCAATTTGTTTAAAAAATTACAATTTCTTATTTTCGTCCAACTGACGGGAGGGTAATATTTTTCGCGAATATGTTTGTATGTATATTACATATATATGTCTGTATGTATGTGTATATCCGTTCCATTGTGACCTCTTGAAGCATAAATGGATTTGACCAATTTTGAAGAGTGAAGTGTCATTCAATTCGTATTCTTCCTCACAAAGACATACCTACCTACATTCAGTTGGATTTCTTAGTTGTTAAAATGATTCATCTTATTTAAATATTCTAGTGCATTTAAACGAGCGCATCCTACAGTAATCAAATGTTATTTTAGTTACTTATTTTTTTATCCGTTTTTATTGTGCAGGTATAAAAAATAGTAACCCGGCTTCGCTAGAATAGATAGACAAAAAATAGCTTTGGTTACTCGCAGATAGAAGAGATTTCTACTTTCGACTTTTTTTTAAATCGTTTCAATAGTTTGTTAGTAATTACTTATAACAGTAGTATAGATTAAATATTAAAGTTTAATTATCTGCTTTACCAACTTGATAAGGATAACTTAGTGATTTCACCCAAGCCCAATTGCGGATTGAAGAAAACAAAATTCATAAAACTACGAAAATTCGAAACCTTTTTCGGTCTCGTTCAAGGATTATTGGATAAAGTGAAACAAAGAAAATTCATAATGGATTAAATCTTTACATTCCATGAGCCAAAAATCCTGTTTTACTGTTCTATGACGCCCGAGGTTTTTAGTGAAAATGATTTCTTCTGTCGTCTTTCTGTCTTGCCGTATTCTGAAACTGGGGATGACACTGTTGGCGATGTTAGCATGTTAGTTTGTGTGCATAGATATGTGGATATTAAACAACTATTAAAAGTTACAAGTCCGTCCTAAATGAAAATTTATAAAATGTCCACCCACCTAAATTACCGACGTCAATATCAAAGTGCCCTTTACATTTTACGCTTAGGTTTTCATTTTAATCGAATCATAACGAAGTTTTATAAAAGATATGTAGTTCTAAATTCGGCTGGAAAGTTGTCATGATCTTTAAAAATTTAATACAAGTACTGGCTGAAATTAAAGATGCTACATGAATTTGAAACATTACTAAATGAAGAAAAAAAAACGCTTCTCAGGTCAAAGTTCGAGACTGCGTATTTATTCATTCATTGGCGGCCCGACAACTCCGCGTAAATTGTGGAACTTGAGTTGCAGAACTCGAGTTTGCGAGACGTCGGTCGTCAGCACATCGCTATTCCAACTTTCAAGCGCTGCACGCACTTAGCTCATTTTACTTTACGGCGCTTGTTTGCGGTAAATAGCAATTTGGAACTAGTCGTCGCCCAACAGTAAGTTTGTCGGGCGCTTGATTGAAGCGCTGAATGGCCTATAACGCAAGTTTGAATGACCAAATTAACAAAGTTATATTTTAGCCTGCATACACTAATACTAATTTAGGTCTACAGATTAAATTGAAAGTGTAATATTTTTAGGTAAAATATTAGTTTGTGAATAATGTATTGGAATCTATACGTCACATATAATAAAACAATTAAATACAACATATATTTAATAGAAAACAACGTTTAATATTTTAGTCGGGACAGTTCCTTTTCCTCATTTACTTTATTTCTTTCATACCTAAAATCAAACAAGGCATCTGTTACTGTTCTTGTTCCTCAATAGATAGCATTTTTAACACAGGCGGACTGCTTGTTTGTTTGCCTTCTCGTAGCATAAGAAAAACTGTCCTAAAACTAGAAATTATTTTAAAATAATAGGATCAGTATGGTAAATCGCTACTCCGATCGCCATATTCTTGAATTATATTGAAACATCCTCTATTTTACAAGACTGATTGTAAAATTATGTAAGCTCCTCGATTATTCCATTCTTCTTTAAAACAACAACGATATCTTTAACCATTACGTATCAAATTCCAGCGTTGAACAAGTGCTCACTCGCTTGTCGTGAAGGCTTTTTTACTTTTTATCTCTCTTTTATTTACTGTTCAATAAGCATTTTGAACCAAAAATTCTTTGTTGAATTTACGATATTTCTCTTCCTCTAATTGTCACAGCTATCCTCTTCAAAAACTTTTCTGCGTCTTAAGTATTATAGTAAGTGTCGACCGAGCTCCTGCATTCAAATTATTTTTATTGGTGGGAATTTTCGTTTTTACGATAAATTTTAAAATAAAACTATATCTAATTTTTTATAAAAAAAAGGGGTAAACGAGCAATGAGTCACCGAAATGAGCGATCACCGCCGCCCATGAACATCTGCAACACCAGATTAAGTTCTTTTATTGAAGGACCCTAAGTCGTATTTGTTTACAAATACCGCTGAGGAGAGATCATTCCACAACGCGGCTATATGAAGCAGGAAATTTCGGAAAAACCTCGCGGTAGTGGAATGCCAATTATCAAGGTGGTGTGGATGGTATTTGGCGTTCTGTCGAGTTGTGCGATGACGAAACTCAGCGGCAGGAATTGTTCCAAACAATTCTTCGAAACACTCCCCATGGTAGAGGCGGTAAAAAATGCAAAGAGAACTGACGTCCCTTCGCAAAGCCAGTGAGTCAAGCCGATCAGTAAGAGCTTGGTCGTTGACGATTCAAGTCGCTCGTCGTTGTACGTGGTCAAACGGAAGAATTTGGGAGTATCAGGGAACATCAGCCCAGAGATGCGAGCAGTATTCCATATGAGGCCGAACGTGACGTCACTCGATATGTCAACGTTGAGAACACTACGTATGTTTTCATTATAATAAAACTTTTATAGAAAAAGTTTCATTTTTAAGTGAAATCTGTCAAAAGGAACGTCAAAAATGATGAAAAAGGCACTTGCGGGGTAAACGCCAAATTATCATAACATCAGGTGGGATCGTGGTCAAACGCTAGTTTATTCATTTAAAAAAAAATTAACTGCACTGAACATCAAACAATTTTTTCATAGTTTTTTGTGTAATTCCTTCTTAATGTCAAAGCAAGCAGAAAGTCTTGTAAGCGGTTTAGAATATATATGTTTTAATTTAGCGCCTGCAGAAATTGTACGAGCAAAAGAGCATGTACGATGCATCGCGTGTTGTTTCAGCGAAAGGAGCAAAATTTATTACCTTTCTAAGTTAAGAAGCAAAATAACATACAAATAGTATAACAATTTGAATTTCATTTTGGAAAATCATGTGTTCTTTAAATCCAAGGTCGGTTTTTCGATTCTGTTCATTACAAATTTACTTTTTAGATATATAAAAATTAAAAGTCATTTAAACTTTTTGAGAAGAATTATGTCAAGATGTTGTGAACACATATTTTTATTTCTATCTCTCGTGTCCACTCAGTGAGATTTTCATATCATTCATATGATGTTTACGTTAATTAATTGAAAATAAATAAAAATTTGTTACGTTCAATAAATTAACGGAGTGCAATTAGTGCCGGAAATTGAATTTATGTTAAAGCCTACATAACGTAATGCTAGGGTTTGCGAAGATGGAGATATCAAATCGGAAAGGCTGGTGCAGAATTAATGTTATATTATTTATAGTGACGGAATTGCGGCTTAAGTGTTAATACTGTACACGTACTAATATTTATATTTCTATAATAAATGTGGTGATAAATGTAAGACTATGCGAAA
>DWLR01005128.1:0-11285 GCA_018246295.1 Papilio alexanor hazarajatica
TGTTATACGTACATTACACTCCATTAACGAAACATTACAAAACTTACACAAGTATAACTTTTATAACAAATAAAAATCATCATCATATCAGCCTATGGTCGTCCACTGCTGGACGGTCCTCCGCTGCCCTCATCCAGTGCACTCCCGCGACCTTGACCAGATAAATGCTCCATCTACTTACGCTGCGACGACGTGTGCAAAGCCACCGTTCCAGGATTTTTCGGTGCCTTTGGCCATCCGTTCTGCAAGCAAAGTGTCCGGCCCAATGTTACTTAAGGCTTGCAATTCTTCGGGCAATGTCGGTTACTTTGGTTTTACTATCGTTCCTGCGATGCGATCTTGCAGAGAGACTAAGAGCATTGCCCTCTCTATCGCCCTTTGAGTGACTTTGAACCGTCTAAAGTTGCCCGCAGTGAGGAGTCACGTCTCGATACCGACCGTGGGCAGGGCAATATTTGTTTATATAGCAAATATAGAACGCTCAATCCCACCACGATTTGACTACATATCAACAATTTGTTTTTATTTCGACTTGAGTATCAAATACTCTCAAAATTGAGACCTAATCTCGCATCCCATAAGTTGTTAGTCGTGATTTCATTATCGCTACACTATTGGTGTTTAATTTATTCATAGAAATTTATTTCTAACTTTTTTATCATTGAATATATTTGCATGGTATTTAGATTTTCCATCAGCTTCGTCGTTGATCCTTCATGTCATAAAAACAAATTGGATATTCATGTAAATTCGATGATTGGTAGATTAAAAGGAGATTAATATACACTACAAAACGACTACAGCCACTTGCCACTTAATCACCTTAGTTTTACTCCACATACAATGAAGTATACCATTTATATACAATATTTTACGGCAGCTGCTGTATTGTAAACTTGTCATTAATTAAAAAATACGTTTATAGACGATCAATAATACATTAAAGCATAGATATTATTTAAAATTCAAAAGTAAGAAAGACAGAAACACATATATCAAAACTCATCTTCATCGATCAGAATCCATATTATCTTAACAATCCCCGTTGGTCGCAGCATAAATGTTCATAATTAAATAAGTCGCAACTGATTGTACGGAAGAATACGAATCGAATTACATACACCTCACTCTTAAAAATCGATCAAGCCGCTTAGGCTCCAGGTCATAATGAAACGGACGTACATACAAACCCGCGAACAACATTACAGTCAGCCGAAAAGAACGTCTTTCCAATTTGTCTATAATATTTAACATCATCCATCCATCTCATGCCTATGATCGTCCACTGCAGTACATACATAGGCCTCCCCCATTGATCGTATCATTGGGGAAAATGTGACATAATCGCCACGCTCGGCAGGCGGGTTGGCAATCGCAATATGTTCCACTGTATTAAGAAAAGGTCGCTGCTGCCCGTCTTCCGGTGGTTTTTGCCCCCAGGCACAAGACAAACAAACGTGTTCATGCACACAAATGTTAGTTCTGGGTGGGAATCGAACCCATGACCTGTGGCGTAATATCTTACCAACAGCACCAACTGGTCCGTCATTTTAAAAAGTCTGAGAGTCAATCAAGTATAGTAACTATTAACAACTTTTTTTATATATAAAATGGTGTTCATGACATAAATAGAATATTTCTTGCGATGGACGTTATTATACAAAAAACGGTCCTGCGTCAGCATACATTGCTGGTTTATAAGATATTTGGTCCTGTTCGACTATGGGCAGGTTGTAATTAACTGGTTAGTCTGTTTGTGCTCGACTTGTTCTCGCTGCCACCTTGAGACTTCCATGAACACTGCGGTTAGCGGTTGCCAGCTCGAGCATTTAAATTGCTAATTTATTACTTATATAAATTGTGTATTTCATTTATTACTTTTATATTCATATCTTTTATTGAAATCAAAATATAATCTATAAGTGACATCGGTATTTGTTGTTCGTGGAAGCACTTAAATCATCTGTTTAATATAATAATTTTTATATTTTTATGATTACAGGTAAATTTAGTGCACATTTTCTAAAAACGGATACAACACCTATGGTCGGTCACCTGTCGTACGTCATTTAATGGTAATGTACTACCTTATATATTTGTTTACTTTTTATTTTAATATATTATTTACATCTTGTATCTGCATGCTATGGAGGGAAGATGTAATTTTTCTGATGTGTATAGCATATTTAATTATTAATACTACAAATACAATAAACATGTGTGTTACATACATATATATCCATGTACAAATGTATACTGCATTTTTAACTTAAGTATGAATTAATGTATAATTTAAGTATGGATGTACAACATACATAGTACCTAACAACTAGAGCATCGTATTCTGCTTTGATAAGTTCTAAAAAAAATGTGCTTTCGTTTTTAAAAATTGATTTCTTCGGTCATATACAATTAAGCTAGTTTATCCTGTAAAGTCAATACATACAAAGAAAGCCTCTAAAATTTGCTTTGTATAATTATAACAAGTACATTTTCGTTTTATTAATCTGGACAATTCAATTTGTGTACTAAATTATCTGTAAATTAGTAAATTCAACATAACTCACAGAATTGTCACAAGTCGTATAGACCAATAATAATGTAGACGGAAGTGTACCTACCATGTAAGAAGCTAATTTTATATGCATAACTAGCAACCCGCCCCGGCTTCATTCCGACTAATAGATATACAAATAAAAATCAGCCTAAGGTTCTCGCTGATAGAAGATTTTTCTATTAGTAAAATCTTTTTTAAAATCAAATAAAAAAATAATAATTTATCCAGAACTAACACACGATCAAATCTTATCACTTCATAATATTTGTATTGATATGTGTCAAATTATGCACAAAGCATCTATTTTTATGTGAACTGATTTGTGTTTATCAACATCAGAACAATATTTTACTATAAATTTGTTTGATAAAATAAATGTTGCGAAATATTTGAGACATGCAAGAGCATTCAATGCGAAGCCTGCAGTTGTAACCTTGCGTATGCAATGACTCACGTGCTTCGAAAGGGTGCCATGACGCAGTTTACCACCCTCGCTCACCTTCGAGCGCACTCGGAAAACCCCACATGCCACATGCAACGCAATCTCAACTCAAATTGTTTGCAACCAAAGTGCAATTTGTAGCACAACGTAATGGGAGCATCATTTGCAAACCTCAATTAGACGTAAGTGAGATTGTGACTTAGGGTGTTGACGCACTAGCAAGAAAACGTTTATTTGAAATTGTCTCCTAATGTTTTGTATATTAACTTCTCTGCACTCAAACACCTAACACAACGTGGTGTTTTTAAAAATTATGATTAGTTTTATTCAATCGTTGAAGCTCGTCGGAGCTCTATAAACTTAAGAAGTATTAAGTATTAGAGAAGAAGTATTAAAAAGTATTCAGTATTCAGAAAAATAAATATCTGCCAAACATTAACTTTAATAATATGATTGTTTGTTACCATAAATAGACGGATATTTGTTACCTACTCTGCTACGCAAAAAGCACTGAACGCATTTTATAGAACTTATCATGTGTTCATCATCTGCACAACGCAAACTATTAATTACTTTTAGTTTATGTAAAGCAGTACTCTACAAGAACGCCTTTAGCGTTCGCTACATAAACTATAAGAATTACACGTTGATGCAAGGCAAAATAATTAAATTAAAGGATTAAATTAATACATATCAGTATAAATATTTTTAAAGCGTTCGGCGTTTGCTGGGAGGCGAGTTAGTTAGACATACTAAATAAATAAGTTATGAAAGTGTTTTGTAGTGGATTGCTAAGATCAGCAAAACTCTGTCATAAATACGACTATAAGTTAGGCATAAAATGATTGACGTAGTCGTGGGCTAGTAAAGTAAACTAGTGTATCGTGTGACGACACCTCGGAATTATTACAGTGTAATTACAGCCTTAGATTGCTGCTTTAAGATGTAAATGTCTTCCTTCGTCATAATTTATATCTTTAATTTGCAATTCACCTGCATTATATGTTCTCACAATTATAAATGTTTTATTATTTCAATAACTTTTTTTTTTCAATGTTTAAAAATAAAAAAATGTTCTAACCAAAGAGCAAGAAGACAACTTTGGTACTGTTACATTTTATGTCTATTAAACTCAATGAACTAATAGTTTATGTAAAAAATCAATAAGCTCGACTGGTTGTAACCCCAATGACATCGGTCCAGCTGTTTAGGCTACAGGAGGTCACAATGGAGAAGTTGGCAAACGAGCAGACGACTCAAATGACATTAAGTGACCTCCGACCATAGGCATCTGCACTAAGCCAATAATTTCACAAGACTACCTTAAATTGATAGAGGAATGGAATAAACAAAAAAGCGCATCTTTCCTCTCCCTATCCATTCCCTCTCCCGTCAAATTATCCTCTTCTAACCACCCTTTCCTTAATTAAAATTCAGTATTTTATAGATACCGATATATGACAGTATTAACAAAGACATCGATATTAAAACATCACTAGTATATTAGCTTAGTTACGTTTTAAAGAGCTTAGTGTCAAAATATTTCTTTTGCGATTTAACCAGAAGTCATACATTTGTTGTCTATGTCAAAGTGATAAATTATTTACCCATTCTTCACAATGCTTTTGCTCTTACAAAATTTTTTATTTTATTTTTTATTTAAATTACTTCATTGCACACAAGTACAAAAGGTGGACTTATTGCCTATAGACATTCTCTACCAGTCCACCACGCATTAAAAGAATGAAGAATTATTTGTTCAGGGAAAGGCAATGATTCGAAAATATGAAAAATAAAAATTTTAAAAGTAAAGTACATATTTGAAAGGTAGAATAATTGTTTAATATTTCTTCAGACGTTATACCGTTGCTCATCATTTCAAATAATTGTCATTATTTAAATATATTCCAAACTATTATAGATAAAGTTATATGACTAATTAAAAATACTTATTCGTTACGCACAAACATGTTTGATATAAGATAATTTATTGAAAATAGGGGGAAGGCATTTTAAATTTCAATATTTTTATCGAATAAAAAAAGTTGATGTTTTAATAAATATTTAAATATAATTCTATAACTTCAATTGTTATAGAATGTTCATTTGATCTACTCTGAATATAATTTAACTTGTGTCAGTATACTTTTTTTTACACTTTTATGAATTTTTAATAAGCTTAGTAATATGTAAATAACTTCCTCGACGTTTTTAAAACACGCTAAGAGCGTAGACTGAAAAGCGAGGTCCCACACAAGGGCAGGCATTCTTAACCTAGCTTACTAGTATTTTTTATTGAAAATGGTGAAACAGGGCTTTAACGTAGTGTTACGTCGCATGATAACGAACCTCTTTGTGTATCCAAATTTTAACAACCATACGAAAATCTACCTTGTTGTTAAGTGATAAGGTTCGTATTACTTTTTAGTTAACATTTGTTTTGTATTCAATTACAAAATTTAAAAATAAAATATGCTGAATACTTTTAAGATAAAAAAAAATTCATTCTCACTTACCGGTTCTTACCGGTTCTCTGAATTAATGAATATTATTATGGAAGTAGAATAATAATATACTTTATACCCTGCATGATAAGGTTGTTATTTTGATTTCTCAAATTGAAGCCAGGATCATAAAATTAAATCTTTTCAAACGTTCATGTTTTTATTTTTTTCTGAATTCGTGTAATTTAAATGTTTTTTTTTCTAATTTCATGTTTAGCGTGGCGTCAGTCGCTTTTCTTATGCTTGATGAATTTTGACCAAGCACAGTGAATATTATATACATCTTCACATATATTAAATAGCTTAGTAAATCACATTTCATATACCTCCAATTACTTCAAAATTAATAATTTATAACAGAATCTTAGTGATCTACATGAATAAAAATCAATGTTTATCCCCTATGCGTTCTTAAATATTAATCGGACTGTGATAAAACTGGTAGAATGTTCTGAGGACGCCCGCTAGGATATCTGGTCCAAAACTACTATATCGACAATATATTATAAATAAGAAAAAAAGTGTTTTTTCGTTTGTAATGAAATATTTTTCACTATTCTTTGACATTATTTCGACTTTTTTATTTTTATTTTTTTTTACTTTACGTGGCGTTGCAACGCTTGCCGGGTCCAGCTATTATACAATATTTGTTATACGGATCCAGACAAAATAGAATATCGTGTTCTTCCCTGAAAATAAGTGGATTCTAAACTACGTACCTACAACTGTAATTACAATATATTATATAATATTTTGTTCACTGTGTGATAGTGCTAGAGACTCGAAATCATCCAGGCAGTTACGCCATTAGGTTTATTTGATCATTAATTGTATTACGCACATTATAATTGAAAAGCAAAAGGCTAGCGTAGTATGGGCATGTTATACAGAGGGATGAAGGCCGTATAACGAAGTAATGAGAATTAATTTAGATGGTTACATGGGTAGAGGAAGACCGAAGAAAGTATGGATGGATTGTGTGTACAATAATCGTCATTATATTTGTAACAAGGACGTGAATACAAACAGCACTTACTGTGCTGGGCCTATGCAGGTGGGAAAAGGGCAGGGAGATGATTCCAATGAAAGGCGTGTAGTATCTTAGTTGCGGCTTCTACTCTTCCAGTCGAAGTACTGGCGAAACATTTCTGCTCGGTTTTAAGTTACCGGAACAATTTTTATCAGTTGTTTAACGGAGATGTCCTAATTCAGTTTTTATGTTAGACCGTCCTTTAGACTGGCGATCTAACTAAAATCACAAAAGAAAAGGGCGTAACTAAAATCTAGACATTTACTTTTGTCGCGTAAGATACTTTAAAAGAAAGAACTACTGTTAAAATCATACAACGCGTGCACAATAACAAAAGACAAATGAAAAAGTTATATCAATTTAAAGTGTTACGTTAAACATTTCTTCAGATAAAATGCTATAAAATGACTATTCAGTTGATTGGGATGAAACTTTAGTTTACTATATATGATATTCTATAAAATGACGATGGTTTAAAATACAAAGTTAAAAATAGACATTTTGAGATTGCCAATGTAACTTGAACTTCGATATATATTGTCTAATGACTGATTATGGTTCTACTTAGGCTGGAAGCGGTTGTACGGGATTGTGTGTTTATTACAAAGCTGGTCAAAAAATTAACTTTTTTAATTATGTTACAATTTACAATGTTGCTTTGGTAGGAAGCTAGATGTCATAAAATAATAAAAAAAAGGATTTGGTAAATTTAAAAATTAATATTCACACCTGTTATCAGGATTTTCAAAATGTGTTCTTTTTTATTCCCCAAAAGTAGTAAAGTATCATTGGATATCGATAAAGTATCATTGGATATCGAAACGGTAACAAAACAAATACATATTTTAGTGTACCTTTTTTTTATAGTTTAGTACATTTAATAGAGCGTATAGGTCGGTTGTCTTTCATGTCATTCCTACTTACATCGTCATAATTTTGTAGTGTATTTTGTATTTATATATACAATAATATACAATGTTCTTATGTTTAGTGTTTACTCATGATTCCTGTTACCAGACACAAAAAAAAACGCAACGATTTGCGTCATTGTTAGCCTTTCCGCATTCAGTTAAATACTACGTAAACTGGTTAAATTAAATTCTATATACATATAAATTCGTTACATTGTTGTATATTTCAAAAAAAAAAATCATGCGTGTTGTATATTCAAAAAAATAATAAATGCGACTATAAGTCTGTTCCTCACGACTTACCGACTCAGCTGATTATCATGAAATTTTGCATACACCTTGTGAGGGGTAAAAAAAAAGACAATTGTTACCAAAAAATAAACACGCATTCGAAGGCGAAGAATCATTGGGGTGTAACAAGGCTGTTATCATGATATACTCGTATGACAAGCGTCGATTTGAGGCTACTTATTTAGAGTTGAAACAAGTTTTTCGAATTCTTATGTACATTTTCTGATACTTACGCCGGGCGCAAGACGATAAATTGATTCTGATCATTTTTCTGATCTCATTAAATCATTTCTGATAAATTGAAACGTTCTAATTTCTCTGTATATCCCTATAACATTAAAAAACTTACGTTCCCTATAAATCATTAATTAAAATAATAAATAGTTATATATATATATAATCAGTTTATTTTCCTATAAGAAAACTATTTAATACAACTTTAAAAGTAATTGAATCTTGATGCTGTCGCTCTTGTCAGGGGAAAGTAGGAAAATAGTCCTGTAAGGTTTATTCCACAGCCACCGCTAAAAATAACTCGCACGTCGTCTACCGAGGGACGAGGCTACGATGTGCGATGAATCTACTTTCACACTGTATCGTAGATACTTCAAATAATTCTCTAGTCGTATTACTTTTGAATGTGTTTACAATATGATCGATGTATTTAGCAGTTAAATATGAGTTTTATACTCTTCTATATAACAATCGATATTCGAATGCGTGTCATAACGTGGTCACAACTTCAGTACGGCTTTACCTCTTTGGCTAGTTCTCATTATGTCTTGTTGACAGTCCTGTGTTTTGGTATGAAAGAATATGTGGTGATATTATGATACATTTTGGCAATAAGAACTTTGATATCATCATCATCTCCCTGCCCTTTTCCCTACTTACCTAGGTTCGGCACAGCGTGTTCTTGTACTCTTGTACTCTTTCATATAGTTTTTACGGCCGGCCGCCCGCCTGCCGCCAACCTTTCTCGGGAAATAAGAACTTTAACACATTGTACCTGTAATTTCAAGCTAATATATCATTTTAATAAGTTATATTGAAAAGATGAATGTAGAGAAACCAGACAAAAATAATATTTTGCAAAAGTAAGTGGCAATGTTGGTCGGGAATATCCCCGAAATACTTATATCGTTTATATCGATGAAACAGCACTTTTTTCTTCATCAACGTTTTACCGCGATTTCTTTCTTCAAACGCTCGAATTGTTTCCTGTATTTACTTACATTAAAGTAAATTGTAAGCACAGTGCACAGTGAAGCGAAGTTTATAATTCGACACCATATACCAACTATCAATCTATGCACGTCTATTGTAGTATAACAATGAAAAGTAAATACTTTATACTTTTTTGTTTAAAACTACACTTTTTTCACTACAGTAAATTATAATTCTTCATCAGCTAAGCGCAAATTGAAATATTATAAAATTAACTAGGCAATAAAATTTAATAGGAATAGTTATTGGCTTATTTTAAATAATATCATTTAATAAAAATAAATAAATTTAAATAATATTATTCCACCACCACCTCAGCCTATAATTGTCCACTGCTGGACAATGGGGATGCCATTGATCGTATCGTTGGGGGAAATGTGCCATAATCGCCACGTTTAGCAGACGGGTTGGCGATCGCAGTATGTTCCACCGTATTAAGAAAAGGGACGCTGCTGCCCGTCCTCCGGTGGTTAACATCCAGGCTCAAGACAAACAGACATGTTCATGCACACAAATGTTTGTCTTGGGTGGGAATCGAACCCACGACCTGCGGCGCGAAAGGCAAAATCAAATAATATTATTTAGTCTATATAAAATGTTACGATAGTAAATAATCGATATCATCTACAACACATGTTTCACAAAAAATAAACACAATTATCTCTTTATCTCATTTTTTGATATAAATCGCATAATGTAAACGAGATATAAATTTAAATGATTGCTATAATGGCATCTTCATCAGTATCATGCATGCACGATAACATTCTTTGATCAAATTATAGGGGTCGTCGTTTTTCCACTTCAATTTAAAAGATTTCGACGCTGTTACATTATTGTGGGGATTTCTGATGACGCGTGTGGCTACGGGCTACAGGCTACACGCTCACGTCGAGTGCAACGACCCTAGGCGCCACATGGATACCTAACGATGCATCGTTTGCGATGTCCATTCACTAGACGTATACAGTACAAATAAAACTCACCCTTATTGTAGTAGATGTAAGTGATATATTTGCTTATCAGTTATGTTGATTTGATGGTTTGAAAGGCGTCGCTTAACGAGTCGCCTCCTATGATTGCTGTCCTCAATCAAACTGATACTATGTATTTTATATATTGTCTCTTTTATATACGTCTATTATATATTTTTATAACTACGTCACTGTTTTTCCGTTCTTATGTAGAATTATAGAGAATCTATCCGAGTGTACTTTTAAGACATCAACGTATTTAAGACGATGACGATTTTGTCCGTCGTGCAAATGGGACAATTTATTTTATGCTTTATTTTCGAAGTACATGGGTATATTTATTTATAGTCTTTTTATGGTAAAAGTCGGGCAACCAGCAAACATTCAGGTTTCATACAAAAATCAAAGTGTAGTAGACAAAGGGGAACACAAAATAATTACTTACGGTCCACACAATATTACCGGCACTCGTTCCGGGTATAACTGGCAACTAGTAGGGGCGTCCCCCTCCCGGGTTCAAAGCAACTGGCGATAGGAGGCTGCTTTCGCTCCGCCAATTAAAGTTATTGTCTACCAACCTTATTACATAAATTTTATTCCTGACAATTAAGATTTTGTTCATCAAAAAAGATTGTCGAGTTTGAGACTGAAGAGGGTCGGAACCGAGAACCGGTGAAATATTCTTACAGAAGAAAGACGAGAAGTTTTCTCTGTTTCATCTGATGAGTAACGTATTAGAGGTCTTATACTAGTCTTATTTCCCTTCCCATCCTTTTCTTTAATTTAACGGTGCAGATTATGGATAGAAAAAAGAAATATCTTATTTTTAGAATAAGGGGGCAAACGAGTAGCGAGTCCTTGATATTCTGTCTATCCCGTCTTCTTTCCACGAAAGAAAAAAATAATCAATTAAAAAAGTACGAGCAAATGATTTTATTTTTAATATCCTATGAGTCCTATGTCCTGTTTAACAGTGGTAGAGTTCGCAACAATAACATCCGTTGCACGAATGGCCCGCTCGACCGTGGAAATACCACGACCTCACAGAAGACAGGCGTAAAGTAGAAGTTTTCTGCGTTTCGTCTGAGGAATGAGGTGCCGGAGGCCTAATTTTAGTCCTCTTACCTTTCCCGCCCTTTTCTCATAATGAAAGTATGGGAAGAGAAGGAGGATTTGATGGGGAAGAGGATGGATTGGAGAAGGTAATGTTAATTTTTCTGTCCATCCCCTTCTCTGTCTATTGAAGGTAAGCAACGCACCTGCAATTCGCAAATGCTTGTGGCAGATGTCTATGGGTAGCGGTCACTTAGGTGACCGCTTGCTCGTTTGCCACCTTCTTGTATAAAAAA
>DWLR01005129.1:0-11281 GCA_018246295.1 Papilio alexanor hazarajatica
AATTTTAAGATTCCAAATATATTTTATATTGTTGTTTATAATAAGTAAATTTTATACAAGAGTTATGTTTATACAAAGGTATTAAATATGTCTATTATAAGACAACAGAATTCACTCAACAATCAAGTTAATTTCGTCATCATCAGGCCACCGATGGGCATAGACCTGCCCCAATGCCTTCCAGAGGCTGTCCTATGGTTCATCAGTCCATCTGGAATTCTAGTTCTCAATCACAGCCTCCATTTCATGATTTTCCTCCCCCATCTGATGTTGCTAGCTCAACAGATGTTTTAATAAAGGCCCTGCTCACCTGCAGCACTCATTGCCTCCATTTCCGCTTGGGTGATGACTTTGCATGTGGGTCCCTCCATGGGCCGTGTCCACGTGGTCTCTCTTGTCCTCGAGTGGTAGTAGTACAACTTGCCCTCGTCAGACTTCGTCTCCACCCATAACTCCGGAGCGGGCTGAGGATTACAGGAATATTTTAATTCTCAGAATATGCATTTGATTTGATGTGTCTGTGGATTCCAGTCCATAATATGAGGTGTTTAAAAACTTAAAACTTGATAGAAATTATGAACAAAAATGTTACTGATTTTGTTCACAAAATTCCTTAATCGTAAAAATGCATTGTCCATGATATAAAGATTTACATTTTGCATGGACTGCTGATACAAAATTAGTCTCTGATTTTTTTTCTAATGTACAGTTTAGTAATTATAATAACAAATATATTTATAAAATCTCTATGTTACCAGGAAGTTAATGAAAATATTAAATTAGAATTAACTAAGCACTCCAATACTTTCCGTTTCAAGACTCACCATATTTGGTGGTGGCATTCCAGGTGGTCCGGCAAATGGTGGCGGCTGTCCCATCATGTTGGGGGGTGGTCCCATAGGACCACCTGGTGGCATCATGCCGGGCGGTGGTCCGTACGGCGGAGGACCACCCATCATTCCGGGCGGTGGCCCCATAGGACCCCAGTTGGTATCAAATCCTGGACCATTATTTGGTCCGAAGCGTGGTCCACCTCTGCCTCTGAAGAAGCCCCTGCTGCGCATCGGTGGTCCTCCAGGTCCAAACCCTCGACCGCGGAACCTCATCGGTGGTGGAGGGCCGTTCATCCAGCCAGGCGGTGGCCCTCTACCGCGACCTCTGTTGATGCAAATAATTTAATCAAAATCAATATGTAATATTTTTGTAAACAAAATAGTATGAAATGTGACAAACATCGATATATCAATAACAAATAACGATTGAATGAACACTGAAATTGCTAAGAGCTCAGGCCCTCCAAAATCCTCAGTAACAGATTTTAAATTGTTTGTTTTTCACCATAGCACTACATTTTAAAGTATTTTACTTGACTACATTTTCTTTTAGTTTTATTTTGCTACAACAGGACTTTCCTTACAAATAAAATCCTGGACTTGCCAATAATCTATTACAACTGTTGTAATAATAAATTATTACAACCGTCTTAAATTATTGTCAGAATAGAGCTTTTAATTAGAAAGATATTGCAAAAACCAATTTCAAACTATCTGGCTACTGTTAAGTAGCCATTTTCAGATTCGATGGTGCATAGTTGAATTAGACAAAACACTGACACAAGTTGTTCGAAATATTTGACATGTCCACAAAGTTCAACTCAAATTTAATACAATATAAACTAAATATTAAACAACTTTTAACTGAATAATTAACTTGAAGGTTATAAAATTTTAGTGTTGTATAACAGATACAATATTAGATGATCTTGAAAGTAAATTGGAAGGTCATGACTTAACAAATAAATAAATTGTTTTATACTTAAAATTATGAACAAATTGCTTTGAAGTTGTTTGAAAACATTGCAATAGTCTTGAGATGTGTCTATTAACACATTCCTGTCAGTGGTTGACAACTGTGTATGTACCATAAATGGTACAAGCCATCCTATTAGACAGCCCCCTATGTACCATTGGTGGTACATGCTGGCGGGAATGTGTTAAGCAATTACAGGACATTTGTATAGGGCACATAATGATATTCCTGTCAAAAAAAAACTAGAACAATCTCAATTATAACAAGATCAATTTATCATTTTCAAAATACATATAAATGTTTTTGTTAGCTGTTAAAACAAAGTTTCTGATACTAAAATATATCATAAAATATTGTATTTCGCTTGCTTCACAATTCAACTCATAACTTGAATTTATTGTGAATGTAAGGATAAAAATTGTTAAGGTAGCTGCTTGCAAAAGTTGCTTAGTTGTTTTGAATGGAATTTGTACAGTCTCATATTACTCAAATTGCGCAGTACTTACTAAGTGCATTACAAACATACACCATATTCAAATAGCTAATAACTATAAAATGTATTTAATATCTCGTGATTATTTTTTTAAACTTATTTTATTACATACATATTTTATTTTATGTTACACTTCGCATGGCTTTTGAAATCAATACACAAAGTAATAATTAATAAATGAAAATATATAATTTAATGAGTTATTTTTAAATTTTTAAACAAAAAAACCAGACTTAATATTTGTAATCATTTTCATTAATCAATTTTTTATAAGTTATTTATAGCTATGGTATGACTTATAACAAATCCATTAAACCCAAGCCAGGTTTAGTCTTAAATCTACTAATAGCTCAATTTTCAGGAGTCCACCAATATATCTTTGGAATTCATGATCCCTTCATGCCCTTCATACTAAAATGGGACCCCCTTGAGTGTTGGGAAAGGCCAACCAAAAAAAAAACAAATCAATGATAAATCAATGACAAATCAATGACAAAATTCATAAATGTCTGAGTACAAATAAAAATAAAAACAAGCAAATTAAAAACTTTCCCATTTTTTTTTAGAATTAACAGTTTAAATGTTGTTTCCTACATCCACTGCTGGATGCAGGAAACAACATTTAAACCTTCTCTAGTAAAATATCACAACCTCACAGAAGACAGGTGTGAAGTATGAGCTTTCTGTGTTTTATAAAGCGAGGTGTCAAAAGCCTAATTAAAGCCCCCCCCCTTAATCCTCTCCTCAGTTTATTTAATTTAGGCAATGCATTTGCAACTCATGATCTTGTTGCAGGCGTCTTTGTGGTAATTTTGAGTAAACCACTTACTTGTTTGCCACCTTCTTGTATAAAAAACCTACTATGTTAATATCAAGTGAATATCTTGTCTTGTTGGTCAATGAAATGAAAAAAAAATTGTAATTGTGTAAATTAATATCAACAAGAATTTTGCTATCTAATCACAGTATCTGGTTAATAGATCTTGGATTCGTTTTTTAGTTATGTATATAACTAAATATACAACAAATATATATACAATATATATATATATATATATTAATGTTAGCAACATTTGTGTGATTTACAGTTCATCCTTACTGGATTGTTAAAGAGCACAATTTGTCTTTTCCTTCCATTTTCTTGTAGTATAGTTTAGCAGAAGGCAATCTAGATAATAATGATGTATCAAGGATACATCATAAACACATACACATAATTTTATTTTGAAATTTGGTTTGAATTGCTTTGAAAATATACATAATGAAATTGTCAAATCCATGTAACATTTTGCCATAAGTGATATCGACAAGTCGATGTTGTTACAGAAAGCAGTAATCATAGCTATGGTTACAAAGACGACCTGTATGAATCGTAGATGTATTTTTACTTAGACTACAGTATCATGGTAATAGGAACAAAATACCGCGTAATTTGGCTATACATTTTTTTACATCTTAAATTGCTCCGGCTACAAAATCTGCTACGAATGGCAAAAGCACGATGTACCTGAATTGATTGCCTCTACCTCGACCACCTCTGAAGCTGTTTGTCCCGTCATCTTCTTCATAATTTTCTTCGTATCCCAAAACTTCAGCGATATCTTTCGCCGCTTCAAGATTGTCAAGTCCGTCCGAACGATTATTCAGGTCGTTCGTACCTGTTTCCTGCGAGTCCATATATTCTTCGTCCATCTTGTAAGATAGGATTGAAATTCACGATTCACTTATGTCCTCATGCCGAAGCAATTTATTTTTGGCATACAAGCACACTATAAAACACAATGGCGGAAAAACATACCTCGCCTCAAAATGGCCGCCATAGGCTTGCCTAGTGGTTGACCGAGTCTGAATCGGAAAAACGGAAATATTAAACTTAATTGTATATAAATTGTATTTACAAAAAACAAAACAAAATTAATTACTTGCAAATAAGGTAATTATTTGTAAATAATTAATTTTGTTTAAGGTAAAATTATTATTAATAAAGCTATAAAATAATAAATCTTGATTTACAACATTGGAGATGGAGATCTAGAATTATCCGCGTAACTTTTCATATTTTTTAATAAAATCATAAAACATCAATTATAAGCTGTAAATATCACCTATAAAACTATAAATTCTCATTAATATTTCATTATCCTTACTTAATAGTAGACTTCCTTCATAAACGGCTTTGCCGTTTTTTTTTCTTCATTCGGGCTAATTTTAACTTTTACTATACAAAAGGCTGCGTACATACGCTTTGTATGTATGAGGCCTTAATCATTAAGTGGTTGCATTTAATTACTATAGTATTCCGTATACTATTTTTTAATCCAGTTAAAATCGAAACAACACTTTTTTTGTTTTATTATCTAGTTTATTTTATTTTGTGTAACAATGATAAAGTCGACAGCAGTTGCTGTTGCACGATCGGTTCAATCGTGGAAAAATCACAGACTTAGAAAGAGCGTACTCCGTCCTAAAAGGCTGGCAACGCATCTGCGGTTCCTCTGGTGTTGCGGATGTTCATGGGCGGCGGTGATCACTCTTTTGAGCGCTCTTTTGAGCGACTCGTTGCTCGTTTGCTTCTTCTATAAAAAAAAAGACTTGATTGAAGTTGACACGTGCCGCAGGTCTCATTCCTTTCGCATTCCTATACCTAACTCTACTACTTTTCCTTATACACTCGCCCTAAATGCAGCGGAACTTGACAGTTTCGGACAATACCCGTCCACCTATTTGCCTGTATTTCATATATGAGATATTTTTGTTATATAGAATAAGGCCACCGCCATCGAGTAGCGCGTCGCTTAACATTAAGTGAACTTACGTCCATGGACATCAGCAACACCAAAGGAACCGCAGATGTGTTGCCAGCTTTTAAGAAAAGACTTTTTTTGAATGCGCCTAAGTCGTATAGGTTTGGTAATACCGCTGGAAGCAGCTAAACGAGGCAGGAAGTTCCACGAAATATTCGCTCTACGTCTCCCTCTTTCACTCCTTCAAAAAAGAAGAGAAGGTTCAAAAATACAAGGGAATTGATTTCCTTGTATTTTTTATTTTTGCTACGCTTGTAATTCGTTATTCATGATTTAATTTTTTTATTGGAAAGGGGACATTTGTAAGTGGATTCCATATATATTTTTGAATTTCAATGAATTTTGGGTTTCGAAGATGTAGCGAAAATTGACATTGGTCAGACGTACCGTAGCTGTAAATAATTTATAAATAGGTGTTGCCCGCAGCTTAGAACCTATTTGTTTCTTGTTTTCCTCGCGGATTTTTTTGAAGTGAAACTTCTTTAGAATCGTTGTGATTTCAAACTCGATGAAACGAAATAATAACTCCATAGAGACACAAACACATAAATGTATAGGATTCGGCCGGCGAGAGAATGAGATAGAACACATTAGACGTTCTCGGTCTCCTCTTTGTGCGACTCTTCGTAGCATCCCCACTATCGTCTACTAAACGTTGTCCATGTGTATGCTCCTGTGTAGTGGGATAGTCAGTATATCTATATCTATATCTCGCTTCAGGTCCGAGCCCTCTACGTGTTATGTTAGTATGTGTTTAATGCATGTGTTTGCGCCTGCGTATTAAAAAGTTTTAATATAAGTGTGTTGATTGTTGATGAATTTTTTTTGTGTACTTATAAATATACAGTTTAAATGAAGCGACTTAATTTTTTCAATACTTTTCGATAAGTTTTTTAATCAGGGACTTTTCAGAAGTTTTACTTCTACCGTGTGTGACTTGCACACGCACACACACACACTTTTTTTGCAAATTGATTCCGCATATTTTCAATAATAGATAAACGTATGTGAGAAGTTGTTTTAGTAAAAATTATGATGGCAAATGTTATTGTAAATAAAAAACTTTTTGTATTTCTTAACTCTAAAAAAGGGAAAAATTTTAGAAACTTGATCAGTTTTGTATTTGTTTATGAAAGTTTAGATTATATTTTATTCTCCTCCTGCTTGGCAGAAAAATAATTCATCCGTATACCATAACAGTTACAAATATTGGTTGTTGTCTGGTTTATCATATCATGTCGATAAAGTGTATGAAGTAAATTTATTGTGGAAAAATAATACTGTCATGCAAAGCAGCATCCCCGCTACCCGCTAATCACGGTAGAAGACAGTACGGTCTGTAGATTGTTTTATTTTGTATTATTTTGCAAGAGTTACATCCACGGTTGTAGCATTAAAAAGTAGGGACAGACTTGCAATTCGCACCGCACACTTGTCTCACTGCACCATGCGTATATACTAATGTACACTTGTCAACCAAGAGTTCACCTGATATCCTCCTACATAAGTATAAAAATGGTAAAACATAAGGCGATCATTGTATCTACGCTTAAAAAGTAAATCAACCTTAGAGACTGGCCGCCTAGAAACATAATATTTATCCTAAAATGTGGCACAACAAAGCTGAAATCACATTCTCTTAAATCGCAAGTTGGCGATTGAGATTCAAGTTACGATAAAAATAAAACTAAAACACTTCGCTTATAAATTAGTTCTATTTTTCACTCACACAGTCCGCATATATTAACATTCTTCAAATTAATTTTTGGTTTTACAATTGTGCGGATGCAAAAATCTGTTATTGCATTACATAGGTGCATAAATGCATAGAAATCTGTGTCATACAATCAAAATTGCTAGAATCAATTGTCTTCATTTTTTGTTAACCAATTGTGAGCCAATAGCCAATGAATCTTATTTGACAAATTGAATTCTTCTATTACGCAAAAAATGAAACCTTCATTAAAATTTTAGAACAAGAAATGTGTGACTCTATCTCTACTTTTTAATTCATTAGTTATTTATTTCGGGGTCTTTGTAGTCGGCTGTTTTAAAGTAGATTCCGTTCTTTTAAAAGTGGGCTTGTTGAATGGAAAAGTCTTTACAAATGTTGGATCGATCTCGATCGTACTCTTGGTGGATGCATGGTTAAGGATTGTGGACAGAGATTGCGCCGCCACTTTAGACGGCAATGTGTCGAATGATTTTGCTTCCAAATTTTTAGGCACGACATTCTCAGTCTTGATGGCGTGGTTTGGAGCAGGAGATTTCGGATATCCGTATTGATGGCAAAAGCTACCGTGACTGTAGTTCGTATTCCATTGAGGTGCAGGAGCAGCTTGCGCATGGCATAGAGCGCATAATCCACACGGTGCACACACGCCGCAAGGACCACACGGTGCGCATGGAGCGCACGGAATACACGGGGAGCAAGGACTGCAGGGACCGCATGGACCGCAAGGAGCGCATGGACCGCATGGCCCGCACGGACCGCATGGCCTGCATGGAGCGCACGGATTGCACGGGCCCGCTACAGGGCCACAAGCACCACCCGGTTTGACAGGGCCGTCGACCGGCACGGGGCCTGTGCTCACGTGATAAGGTCCACAGAACCAAAAGCCATACGGGTAATGATAATAGCCCGTCATAGACTGCAGACACTTCGGGGGCTGATTGCAAGGCGGCGGCAGTGTGCAGCCAGCCGGCGGGCAGCACGGCGTTAGACAACAGGACGCAGATCGAGCGCTCTTTATCAATTTTGAATTTACTTTTAGTTTGACAGTCTGATTAAAGACAGGCACTTCTTTTTTAACCATTCTACTCATCTGTCGAGATAAAGGACTGAGGCTTGAGCGGGTGCGCAATGGGCTGGGCTTGTTTCGATAGTGCAATGACTTCGGCATAGTAGTTCTCGGCATAACGGACAATTTGTAAGTAAGATCACCCCTAACAGCGCTGCAGGTAAAGCACCGACATGACACGTCAAATTTCTTCGCTGGCTTCGTCTTCTCTGGCTCGCTCGATGTGACCCTCGTGTGTTTCAAAGCTATTTGCCATGCCTGCCGGCTCATGCGTCTCTTCATCACTTTTGCTGAAAGGACGATGCAACTGTATTGGTTATCTCCTAGTGATAATTAAAACGATGAAACATATCTCACTGTCAAAAGTTTAGTAAGAAATTACGGATTTCAATTTTGTTCACTCCTGTTATACTTCACATCATTATTCTACATAACATTCCATTCCCTATTTTTTATATCTTAACTATTCTAATTAGTATTTCTTCGCGTGAGATTATGTGTCAATAATAGTACAGTATCATTTAGCCATATAAATAAAATTGGGGGCCAAGATGAAATAAAACAAAATAATTTTGTTTGAGTAGTATTTATATTCACTTATTTAACTATTAGAGCAAGGAATCAGTACTTAAGTTAGAATCGGAAAATTTAATCTTTTTTTTATAAAATGAATTTTTACAGTTTTGAGTCGATCAGCTTACTCAACTTCTCAACCTTATCCGTGCTGTCGTTGTCTCTTGATAAAGTCAGGGGGTTCATATAACCCATGTATTTGCATCGTTTCGGTAGTTGCGATGCCACATGGCTGTGGTGCCTCGTGTTATCTACTCTTAAATGTAAATTCAGATTTGTGCTACTCTTCGCCCGATCAGATGTTGCACCAGCATCAATGGGATCGTCTAGTGGAAATTTACAGGGAACACAAAAGAAGGACGACTGCAAAGTTGGCCGTGCTTTTCTTGGGGTTCCAGACTTTGGTTTACATTCCTGCTTAGCATCTGCAGGGAAGTGGAAAAAATTAGATAAACTCGATCTACCAGCTTTGCGAGCCCCAGTTTCTGATATACTCGTATTTGAAGATTGAAGTGATGGCTTGGGGGACGGGCTTTCTACAGGTTGTTTAGAGAACATAGCCTTCGGGCTTTGATCCATTGAAGGTAAAACGGCTGCCGTGGTCGGGCAGACGCAGGCTGGTGTGGGAGGGCAGGGACACTTGGGGCAAATGCCTCCGGGGCCGACGGGGCAACATTGTCCAGTTACATGATACGGACCGCAAAACCAAAATCCGTATGGGTAATAATAGTAACCAGTCATGCATTGAATACAACGCGGGGGCTGGTTGCACGGCGGCGGCAGAGAGCCGCAGCAAGATGGGCAGGAGCTGGCGCTGGCGAAGGATCGTATGTATGTAATTTGAGGTGTCACTGACGTCAATAAAGATCGGCTCGATCGCCGTCGCTTGTGTGTGGAAAAGGCGTGTCTGAAGTGTGACTTGCTCGAGCAGCGATGGCCGCCATTTGTGAGCTTCCGTTGTAGTCGCGTGATCACGGAGCTCGGCTTGCGCTCGTGCAAACTTTCCGTCGTGAGAGAAGTCGAAACCCGTTTCCAGTCCTCCGCCGATGGGCCCCCGTTAGACATGCCCGCGTTATTCAGCGAATCCGCGCATTGCACGCCGTTAGCTGTAAAGTTTATGGACACTATACGATCTGAAAGCTTTGTCCTCTACCTTGAAAAAGTTTTTAAGGAATTAAACTCATGTAAATGGTATATTATTTATTGAAAAATAAACACATGAAGCGATATATTGATTAACATTCATAAAAGTTTTACTTCATATGAGACAACGGCGACATTTTGACGCTACTAGTGGTGGATCGTTTGTCACTCTTGCTCAATTTGCTCGTGGCTGCTGATTTTTCCGCTTCACATACCGTCCCAATTCCCTGAGCCGCTGTCTGCACGGAGCCTGCGGCCGCAACAGTTCTTTGAGCTCCGCATAAGGGACAGTCATCCCGTTCACATTTCTTTACTGGTCCCTTCGGGCAGGGACAAGGGCATGGGCAGGGGCAGCATGGGCCACAAGGGCCGCAAGGGCCGCAGGGACCACACGGTCCACATGGTCCACAAGGCCCACAAGGTGGGCACGGTCCACATGGCCCGCATGGTCCACACGGACCACATGGGCCACACGGTCCACAAGGTCCACATGGCCCACAAGGTCCGCAGGGGCAGGGTACGCGACAAGGTCCGCAAGGGCCACAGGGTCCACTGGGTCCACAGGGTCCACAAGGACAACGAGGAGGACATGCTCCCGTAGTCCAAACCAAATTCGCATTGCCACCACAGAAAGGACAGTTCTGATTTACGTCAGTTTGAGGCTCCTCGTTCTTTTCACCTTCCTTTCTATCGGCGTAAAGACGTATCGTATTGTGCGTGACGTGACCGGCGAGTGGCCGAGCGGGGCGCAGTTTGCAGCACGGTACAGTTAGGGCCGTATCACCGATGGGGGCCGCCACTGAAAGGGACATTCATGTATATAATACTCGGTAAATGAAAATCGCCGGCTGGTGATTGCTATCCAGAAGTAGGAATATTGAAAGTCAGCTTTGGCTTCAGAGTATTATAGACAGAAGGTCCCTCAGTGGCGGCCACCGTACCTCCAAAATAACAACACCAGCCGCCGTTAAACAAAAAATAACTAATGTCAATTTGACATTCGCAATTTGAAAAAAAATATTAAAATTTGAGAAACCGAAAACACAAAAAACCGGTTTTCAATGGTGACACTAGCGATATACATTTTTTTGGGCCTCATGGTATCCGACAACAAACAGCAATACTAGATAATTACTTTCTACTCTTAAAATAAAAATACACATTTAGACCTTTTTTTGCACAAATAATACTATAGAACATTTTAATTACGCTTCAGGTCTTACGATCGCCCGTGTTCCGCACATAAAACTATCCAATCCGATATATCTCAAATTTCCAATAATTCAATCTTAAAAACTTTTTTACAAAGCTCACAACGTATAAATAAAATGTAATTATAACATAATAAATAAATACTTACAAAATGAGAGGACGTGTTTGTCGTTGACCAGAGCATAATTCTTTTTACTGATACTTTGGAGAAGGGACAGATGTTTTGGTGAAACTGCTTTTTTTAAGACTAATGCCATGATTAAAAATTTGGATAGCTTCTATAGTTAGATATATTTTAGACTTGTAAATTTGGACAAATGTGAACTGTTAATTTTCGGTCATTGTTGGATTACTACTGCCAGTTCTGAACAAAAGCTATTGGAGATATTTTCAAATTTTGAATTCTTCTATTCTTCATAAACGCTGTGAAGTTTCTTGATTTCAAA